>NTMA01000160.1:0-36022 GCA_002917075.1 Hawksworthiomyces lignivorus
CCCCCAAATCCCTCTCACCCCCTTGTCTTTATTGTTCTCTGTTTCTCGCTCGCTTTAGATCCTCAATAATGCACCCAGTTCACTTGCTTATGCTTGCCCATAGGTATCTGAAGTGTGTCGATAGATTCTTCCAGAATTACGTCTCCTGCTTCGTCACAGGCTCCAACGCTAAATTCCTCCTCTTGCACCAGCCCACCACGGCAGGCAGCTCCTACACGCCAGGCATAGCAGGCGGCGGCGTCGACAGTCCTACAGCCAGCTCAGCTGCCTCGTCACGGGCGTCCACGTCTATTGGTGCCAACCCAACCAGCGCGGCCACTGAAGAAGCCATCAAGAACTTCTTCACTGAGGTGTACGAGAACTGGGTCAAGACCATTATGAGCCCCTTCTACAAGAACAACATGGAGATAAGGAGCCCAGTGTTCCGGGCAAGAGTGGCAGCAGCAGGAAAGAAATATTTATGAAGTAGCATGATTCACGAAAATTTAATACAGTCCGCGAAGCAATTTTAGACTAAAGTAACAGTAGTCAGTAGTCACGAATAGCAATGTGCATCTAAAGGCAATAGAAATTGTGTCATGTTCTTGTTTGTTTGTTTGTTTGTTCATTGTAGCCACGTGGATCCCAAACTCTCGCGTGGGTATCATACACGTGTAGTAGATAATTCCATAGAAAAACGCCCTTCCTTAACGCCTCAATCGGTACATTAACCGAAAAACCACGAATCCCCCTATTGTAAATCCAACCCATAACCATCCATCCCAGTATTGTGTATGGTTGTTTAACCACCGAAACCGTACAGGGTGCGGCCCTGGCGCTTGAGGGCATAGACAACATCGAGCGACGTGACGGTCTTGCGCTTGGCGTGCTCAGTGTAGGTGACGGCATCACGGATGACGCCCTCGAGGAAGGACTTGAGGACACCACGGGTCTCCTCGTAGATCATGGCAGAGATACGCTTGACACCACCACGACGAGCCAGACGACGAATAGCAGGCTTGGTAATACCCTGGATGTTGTCACGAAGAATCTTCCGGTGGCGCTTGGCACCGCCCTTGCCGAGGCCCTTGCCGCCCTTGCCGCCTGTGAAGGATGTCAGTATTTGCAACTCAGAAAGAAGTTGATTGACAAACGAGATATATGGATGTTGATGCAAGAGAAAAAGTGTTATGGGTATAAGTGGCATGATGTCACACCGCACTCGAGAAAGGCTGAGGCTTTTTGACGCCTAGCCAAACTCCGATTGGTGATGTTGCAACAGCCAACAAGAAAAAAATGAGATTTGAGACTGCAAAATGAGTAATACTTACGTCCAGTCATCTTGAATAAAAGATTGAAGTAGTTTGATAATGTAGATAAGGAAGCTTAATGGGTGCGATGTGTAAATGGAAGACGCGTCGCGGTGGAAGATGAAAATAGTTGGGTGGTTGAGAGAAAGAAAGGGAAGAGAGGAGAGAAGAGAGAAGGGAAGAAAGAAGGAGATTAAAAGAGGGAAAGCAGAGGGAAATAAGAGAAAGGAAGACGTGCAGGAGAAGAAATAGGCGGCGCAAGAGATTTGGGGGGCGAACAACAAAGAACAACGGGGGGGGGGGAATTGGAAGGGGGGAACGCACGGAAACGCTGCTCTGGAAGGAGAGAATCAGCCTGCCTGACACGCAGAAAGCCTAGAATTTGCTGGCTGATCAGGGAAGGCCGTCTGTGTCTGGGAAGAGAAACGCAGGAAGGGAACAAAGCGCTAGTCCTGTTTTGGTATCTGTGCTTGGATGACCGAATTTTGCTATTCGCGGACTGCTGGCCGTATTTTCCTGTATTTTCAGTATTATTTTCATTTGTCCCTCGTTTACGCGCATTTTCTGGGGGGAGTTACTGATCCCGGAAGAAAGGGTGTGGGTAAGACGTGTAAGCGGGAGTGCCGTTGTGGTGCTTCGCCCGTCATTGCGGGGCTCGCTCGTTCATGTTCCTACTGCAGGTGCGCCAGGTCTGTTGCGGCCCCCCTGTCGGTTAGCGTTTCTCTTTCCCAGCAAGCCGGCCACTTGGCCCGAGCGCTCTCTGCCTGTCTGTCGTGCGATGCCTATTTTCTGGCCAATCAAAAAAATCGGACACCATGCACAGCGTTCCCCCAAAGCTTTTTTATTTTCCTGACTTGTTACACCGTTTTTTTTGCAAGGACTCTTCTGATTCGCCCCGCTCAGTAAACAACCACCAGTCTCGACAGTCAACACACGACGAACGCGTGCCGCATGTTCATGGGTCGCGCCTGTTCCTCTCATACTTTGCACACAGCTGTGGGTGCCTAAGCTTAGTTGACTTCCTTTTCGTAGCATGGCAGCCTTGATTTCTTGTGACAGCAACGTAATCTCATTTGTTCAATAGGCGTCGGCATCGGTGTCGGTATTGGCATTGGTCTCCATTTCTATCATATCGTACAATGAGAATACGCGTATGTACTTATGTATGCTTTGCAAAGCTAAAGGAACAAACAAGAATTAGAAGCCTCAACAGAGGCCTTTCCCACTCTCTTCCTCCGTGCCCCGTTTCCCGCCCCATTCCACCCAATGAGATGAGCCTCTCTCCTAAGTTCGGCGGCTCTCTCTTCATAGCTTTCCTATCCGAGTAGCATGATATGTAGTCCCCCGAAACTCCAAGTCCCAATGCGATTTGTGTGCGTAACCTATGCGTGTCGCGTCCAGTGCGGCACTCCGTTATCTCGTTCATCTCGTCTGGCTCCGCCCTCTCGTCATCGCTGTACCTCGACTGCGACGTCAACACGAAAGGACAGACCACCGCCGTGCAGGCAGCTGACGTTGGAACAATAGAAAAGGAGAGTCACGCCTCGTCCAACATCAATCCATGTCTCCGTCGTGTCTCATGTGTTCCGTCGCCATCTAGCTTCGGTCTCGGTTGCTTCGTCCACGACAGATCCATCACTATTATGTGCATGCATCGAAAAAGCCAGAATATACACGTAACGATGATAAAAAAGCAAAGAAAAACCCAAGTGACTCATTTCGCCGTCGTGTGGCATTCATATTCCCATCATGATACCATATAGTCTTCGAGTCCGTCTTCGTCGTCTTCTAGGCTTCCTATCGCTTGCTTAATTTTTTGACTCGCCTGGGACGTGTTAGAACATTAGACGGCAACGAAGAAGAATATTCCAAATGGAAGGGGAAAAAAGAAGAAGAAAAAAAAAAAAAACTCGCCTTTGGGTCGAGGCTGAGGGCGATCGTAAAGTGTCGAACTGCTGCGCTCTTGTCGTTGAGCGTCTTGTGCAGTTTCCCCAGCAGGAAGTGCACCGCGGCCTCGTCCGGCGCCAAGTCTTTGAGGATCATCAGTTCCTGCTGCGCGGCCTGGAGTTGACCGATCGCCAGCAGGGCGCGTGCCTTGCGGAATCGCGTCTGGGCAGCCCGCGGCGCCAGGTCCGTGGCTTTGCTAAAGTACTGCAGCGCCGGCACGATCTGCTTCTGACGCTCTAGCACCTTGCCGATGCAGCAGATGAGCACTGCGTTGGTAGGGTGGATGACCGAGGCCGTATGGTAGTGCGCGTAGGCCTTGTCAAAGTTGCCTAACTTCTCGTAGACCCGGCCGATGCCGTAGTAAGCATTGTAGTGCCGCCGGTCAGCCGCCACCGCGTGCCGGTACGCCGTCAGCGCCTTGTCGTACTCCTCGTTCAGCACATGCTCGTGCCCTTGCAGCGTGTGCGCGTACGCAAACTTGGGGTTCAGTTGCGTGGCCCGCCGGAAACAGCGCAGCGCCTGTTCGTGGTCTTGCGCCAGCGACCAAGCGTTGCCTAGGGCACACCATGCTTGGGGCGAGTGCCAGGCGGCGTCCACCAGCTCGTGTGCTAGGAACGACAGATCCGTCTCGCGTTTGAGGAACCATAGGATCGTCGAATACACTTCCATGTCTTCGAGGCGTGTGGGCGCCAGCACCCGCACGCGCCGGAAGCAGATTTCTGCCTCCGCATAGGCGGCCAGCTCATACTGGGCCCGACCCATTAATGCCTGAACCCACGGTGTCTCGATATGGGCACGTGGCAGAGCGTTCACAATCTGCAATGCCTCTGGACACTGGAACTGAGAGAGAGCGAGATACCCACCTCCCAGCTTTTTCAGTAGCTCCAGGATCCACCGCAGGGCCTCCTCGATCCTGACCATATCGGCTTCAGCTGTTTGTCTAGAAGTCTGCGGCTGCTGCGCTGGTGCTGTCTGTTGTTGCTGCTGCTGCTGTGGTAATACCGAATGTGTAGATGCTGCTGCCGCTGCGGGATCTCTGACCCGGGGACCTTCCATCGGGTCGATATCCATGCCGCCGTCATCGACAGGTTTTCGGTTGCCGCTGACTACGCGGCCCACAGTTGATCCGCTCGAACCTGGCCGGACAATCCTAGAGATGGGAGGTCGAGCCTTCTTCAATTCACGCGTGGCGGCTGCACCGATAGTTGCTGCTCCAGAATTCGTCCTACCCGCCGAAGCCTTGAACATGTTCAGCCGTGCACTCCGCCGCTGTGGTACGCCCGATTCGTCTTGCTGCATAGAAGCTTGGCGCGGCGCAACGGGGTGGCCCGACGCAGTTCGTTTTCTTTCCGTTGTCGCTGTAGACAACGATGATGCGGTTGGCGCTGTCGGCCCTGGAGCTGCCGTCCCCGCCGCGCTGCCGTTAGTTGCACTTGCTGTAGATCGCAGCAACGAAGATGCATGATCCGGTGCTGACAAATCGCCGCTTGAATCGACAGCCCTTCCCCTTCGCGTTGTTGCGCCCAGTCTGTACATGATCTTGGACGGAGCTCCAGGGTGCTGCTGTTGTGTATCCGCAAAGCTCGAGTCAGCAGCCGTCGCTGCCGTAGGAACACCTGCTCTTCTTCGTGGTGGTGCTTGCGGTGCTTCTTGTTGCGTGCCAGGTGGTGTTGCCATACCTTCTGATGGCGACTGGCTGGTTCCACCGAGACCGCCATTTGCGGCCACCCTAGACCGGGCGGCAAAAATCCTCGACATGAAGTCATTCTCCTCGGATTCGCTGGCCCCGCCTGAAAGGCTGTTAGCCACATGGGCTGCCATGGCACGTTGTGTCGGATGGGGCTGCTGAGGTTGTGTTTGTTGGTGATCAAAAGGATCGCTCATTTCGTGCGGAGCAGGCGCCCGCGAAGATAGCGCCGATAAATTCGGCGCCCCAGATCGTTTTATGGGAATCTGCTGTTGTTCTGTGAGGGGGCCGTTTGGTGCTTCTCCTGCGTCACCTGAAGCCTCGTGCTCAAAACAGCGAACAAGAGTCTCGTTTACACGGAATGTGTTCGAGACTCGAACGCTAAGGCCCATGTCGCAGAGAGCTGTAAATGCATCCCACATCAGTGGGTTGGTCCGCAGGGCTTCTTCAAAGTACACTGCTGCCTTTTTCCGGTCGTCCATCCCACGGTAGAGCTTGCCCAGAAGACAGCTGACAGTGGAAGCATCCGGGTAGGGTGCCCTCGTTGTTGCCGAGTGCTTGCCCACGTTGGATTTGTGCAGCCACAGCCCCTTTGCTTTCTCGAGTGCCAATGCGCCATCACGGAAGCGCTCGAGTGCAAGGCAGCTTTGGGCAAAGATAAATGCGCAGCCTAGATGTAGGCCCCGGAAGCCAAGCGGCTTGCTGACTTCGTATGCGGATCGATTGTCGCCTACGCGGAGGTGACTGAGGGCGAGGAGGAAAGCCGACTCGTTCGATCTGGCATCGTGAGCCGAGAGTCGTTCGGCAAAGAAGAGGGCGTTGTCCCATGATCCGTTGTCCAGATGATAGTAGACTGTTTGCCGCAGCAGGCTGGTGACGGCGGCGCTGTTGGGAGCCATGGTTGCAAAGCAGCGTAGAGGACGCCGTGTCTCCGGAGATGGGATCAAGGGGAGAAGAGTTGTGTCGTCCGTTCCAGCTACCTGCCTTGTTGATCCATGGAATTATTCGTTTTCCTGCCTCTGAAAAGATGAATGCTTCGATGTATTTTGGCTCCGCTTGCCAGATTTCTCCTGCTTTTACTTCGATACGCTTCCAGATCTTTCCGAGTTTCCTTGCTTTCTGGCTTACGAAAACTCAGCCCAGACTGCAGAGAAAACCACCGTCTATTTAGTATCTCGCCATGCAGTTGATGGGCTAGTTTGTAGATAACGTGACCGAGGAGGTGCAACGTAGAAATGCTGAAGAGAGTGAGGAAGGCGGAGGTGGGCGGGAAGAACCGAAAGCTGCCAACAGGGGAAGGACTCTTTGGGAAGCAAGATGAATGTTTCACGTCGTCGGCTGGCAAGTGGTTGGATGGCCGTCAGTCAAAAGGCGGCGGGGACGACGCGAACAGCGACAGGGAGCCAAAAGAAATGAAAAATTTACCAGGAAAAAAAAGTAAGGAAGTCGCCTCCACGGAAACAAACAAGCCGCGAAAAGGAAGACACACGAGCAACTTCGAGCAGACAGCAATACGTCGTCCTCGACGCCTGTCCTTTGGATCCGGCTTGCAATAGAAAAGCACAAGAAGAGGAAGCAAATGTCGACAGAGAACGTGTCTCTCGGGTCTCGTGGCGGTCTCCGACAGCGATGGTCGTGGTATTGGCGGTGGTGGCGGCAACCTTGCTGGCAGAAGCTGGCCTCCTGTCTCGCGATGTTGTGAACGTCAAAGCATAGCCACGTCTGATTGGCTACGCGGCTCCTAAATCCTGCCGCCGAACAGCCTACCAGAGCAACCCCAGCAACCCAACCCCACTCCGATTCGTGGTTGGTGGCAAGATGTACCTTTCAGTACAAAATAATATATGGCAATACAAGCTTGAAAGAGTTTCTTCGTTTCTGCCACCTATTGTTGCCCACCACTGAAGTAATACAGCACGAGTAATTTTCGACCTCTTCTTTTTGAGATCCCTTTTACGTGTACTTCTCTACGCATTGGCATCGTCTCCTTGGCCACCACCATTCGTCCGTGTTTGGTGATAATTGATTTCTGACTCCTTGTTTCCTCGGAGTACTTTCCCCACCCAAACTTACGTGGGAAAAGCGTCTCTCTATTGACGTGATTCGCTCCGTTTCTCTCGCCAACATTCCAAGCGCATTCCGAAGTCTTCTTTGCTTTCGTCTTTTTATGCACCCTAAGCAGAAGTAGCATATCTTTTCCGAAATGGCGCAGAAGGCAAAGAAAGACAGGGCCAAGTCCAATGCGGCCGCTCTCACGAATCTGCACCTTGGCACAGCTATCGTGAACCTTGCTTTCCTGCTGTTCTACGCCATCTTCCGGTCTCGGTCGATCGTCCTCTATATCGTCTTGTCCATTCCAAGTTTTCTGTGCGAATTTATGCTAGAGCGTGCGGGACGCCCACACCATGATCCTCAGACGGGCGCGCTGCGGTCGTCGGGCGAAGACCTCGCTGCGGCCGGTCTGACCGAGTACATGTTCGATGTTGTCTGGGTTACTTGGGGTACAGATGTGCTCGTGATTTTGTTTGGCAACAAGCTGTGGTTTCTGATGGCCATTGTCCCTGGCTTTGCCATCTACAAGGGCTACGGACTGCTGGGTGCGACGCGGCAGATGGCGGCCATGCAGGGATTGGGTAACAGCGACGGTGCAGCAGCAGGCGGCGGCGCAGCTCCGAACCGGAGACAGCGGCGCACAGCATAGGTGGCGGACGTGAAGAGGGGCGGAGAGCGCGCGAGCCAAGATTATGAAGCATTAAGAGAGAGATTAATACACGGGTCAATTCTTGATTCAGTTCCTGTTCGACTTTTCCCGCGCTTCTACGCTGTCTTTTTCTCGATGGCACGGCAGCTCCTGCGTCCAGGCTTGCAGCAATGCCGGGCTAGCGTTTCGGACCAGGACATGGACATGTTCTAGCTGGCGCACGCTCTGAAGCTGAACCCAGTTCTTGAACCACACGACGCGGTCTCCTCCTCCTTTCTCGCTGCCTTCTTCTTCCGCGATCTTGTCGACAAAGAAACGCTGCACAAACGCGGCAATCCCTGCTCGGCTCTCCGGCGTCATGTCGCCGGTCTCTGGGTCTGTGGGAATGACGGTGCGAGACCAGATGACGATGTGAGTGATGTCTGGGGTGAGGGCGTATGGCCAGTCGTTGGCAAGGACGCGGTAGTCGCTAGGGTCGGCAAACGGTGTTGTGGACACGGGCACGTAAGGCGGGCTGCCCCAAGCCTTGGGCAGGCGATGGACTATGAGATACTTTGTGATGGAGCCATACTCTGCCTTTGTGTCGACAGTCCATTGCATATACCGACGCAAATCTGACGGCTTCCTTTTCAAAACCGACAAATTGTTTGTCTCTAGTGCGGAGGAAAAGAGCAAAAGAACAAAAAGGATCAGTTACATAATAGAGATTAAAAAAAAAAAAAAAAAATAACACAAACATATTACTTCATTTTTTACTGTGCACCATGAAATATCTGGTCTGATTTTTCCTGACCGAGACTCACCGATGACATTTTTGAGATCTGCCCAGTCATGGAGAATGTACTGGTCGTCGGTCTGGGACAACACCCAACGGTCGGTGTCTGTCAAGGGAAACGGGTGGTCTTCTTCAGCGGCACCCATAGCGGATTATGTTTCAACTTTGCCACGGGTATGTAAAACTAGGGGAGTATGTGTTGTCTCGCACGACCAGTGAAGCTCGACAATTTGGCACGACTAGTTGAGCTCGACTATTTCACGAATGCAGTCACCAGTTATCAAATCTTGGCCAGCCTGTCCTCAAGGCTGACAGGGGGCCTCCTCCGCTGCCTGACGACCCGCCTTGAAGGCTACAGCCGACTCTGTCTTCCTGCGACAATGGGAGAAAAGCCAGCCAATCATTCATTCAAAGTTAACATATGTAAAAGAAAGAGCAAAAGAGACTCTTTTATCTGAAAATGCTTTCTTTATTGGAGAGACAGCTATTGCCAGAAAAATGCTGACTGAGCTGTGCCGCCAAGCTTGGTCAACCGATTCCCTTCTAGGTATTATCAAAGACTCAGGTCTGGCCCTTTCCTCCCCCAACGGTTTGTTACCGCCGAATGTCGGCCATAAGTTTTACCGTGGCGGAATAAGTTATGCGCGCTGCCGTTGCACCGGAAGCTCTATATGCTTTAAGCTTGCATAACTTATAGGGGACAGCTTGCCCTTTGCAGTGCACACCATTCCTACTGTTGGGGATATGTAGCAGCTAATCGGAGTTCACATGCCTATGAATGCCCTCGATTAAGGATGCCGCTTCAGGAAAAAACTTACGATTACTGAAATGCCGGGCACTAGCAGCCCGCAAACTCTTTCCGGCCAATCTGAAGCTAAGGCAGAAAATAGGGAGAGGTCAAGCACATCACCGCCGAGAAAAAAAACCACAGCTTCCCCCAGAAAGGAAAAATCTCGGCGTTGATAAACAACCGCCAAACATAGCGACTTTCTTCTCTACCCTCTCGCGCCTAACGGTTCCCTTCCTTTTCCGCGAACCCCTCCTTTCCTATTCTCGTGCCTCTTACTTTTTTTTAATACCTCGAGGGACTTTTACGTGCCAATTCCCCAAATTTCCTAAGATAATTTGGAGGCAATTGACAACCTTGCAACTTCTCACCTCCTTTTCTCCCTCTCCTCCCCCCCCAACAACATTTGAGAGAGAAAGAGCGCCGGCCTGTGCTTTGAGCTTCTTGGGCCCTCATCCCGCCAAAATGTCTGAGTCGTTTGTTTCGAGAAAGTACATTGACGGGATTTACATCCCAGCCGTCCTCCTGGTCGTCGGCACGTACATCGTCAAGAAGGAGTTTCTGCCATATGTGGCAGCTTTGACCGTCGTCCTTGGGGCCCTGAAGTTCTACAACCTTCGTATGTGTTGCCTGGTCACGGCGCAATATGAGAAACATAGTCGATGGCTGTATCCTAACTTATGTCCTCTGCAGAGCCCAAGAAGGTCCTCAAGGACCCCAACACTCTCTTCGAGTTTGAGCTCCAAGAAAAGACAGTCATCTCCCACAATGTGGCCATGTATGTGTTACCATCCCCGGTTACGCCGGTTCTCACCTGTCTTTGCTCCTCGTAGTTCCTCCCCCGGCTGACCTGCTCGCCCAGCTACCGCTTCAAGCTGCCGACCCCCAACTCAATCCTTGGTCTCCCTATCGGCCAGCACATCTCCATTGCCGCCAACCTCCCCGATGCCACTGGCAAGGTCGTCCCTGTGCTGCGCTCTTACACTCCGATTAGCGGCGACCACCAGCCCGGCTACTTCGACCTGCTCATCAAGTCCTACCCGCAGGGCAACATCAGCAAGCACATGGCAACCCTCACTGTGGGCCAGACCATCAGCATCAAGGGTCCCAAGGGCGCCTTCGTTTACACGCCCAACATGGTGCGCCACTTCGGCATGGTCGCCGGCGGCACGGGCATCACGCCCATGCTGCAGATCATCCGTGCCATCGTCCGCGGCCGCGCCCAGGGCGACAAGACCGAGGTCGACCTCATCTTCGCCAACGTCACGCCGCAGGACATTCTGCTCAAGGAGGACCTTGATGCCCTGACCAAGGAAGACGCTGGCATCCGCGTGCACTACGTCCTGGACCGCCCCCCTGAGGGCTGGACCGGCGGCGTCGGCTACGTCACCGCCGACATGGTCACGGTATGCTTATCCATTCGGCGCTGGACCACCCCTCGTTTTTTTTTTTCTCTCTCCTGGCACTCTGCTAATATTTCAACTAGAAATGGCTCCCCAAGCCCGCCCCGGACGTCAAGATCCTGCTGTGCGGTCCTCCTCCCATGATCTCGGGTCTGAAGAAGACTACCGAGGCCCTCGGCTTCCAGAAGGCCAGACCCGTCAGCAAGCTGGTGGACCAGGTCTTCGCTTTCTAAATGTACTACAGCCGGCTTTTAAACCATTCAAGCTAGTTATCTCTCCCCTTCCCACGACCTCGGGTTTTAAAGTGGGATTTGAACGACTCCGGCAACGATCAATTTTAAAATACCTCAAAAACCATTATTATGGTCGTACACTTAAAACTAGATATCCATTGGTATATATGAAGGTTACCCGTCTAGAGAATCATTCTTGACCATGTGGTTGAAAACGCCATACGCATGTAATTGTACAGTAAGCTCTTTGAAGCACATTATATCAACCAAAGAACGCAGTGCTCCCCCGCATCTCAGAATTTGTTGCCGCTACTGCGTTTTCTTGGCCGTCGTAGTGGCTTTTGGTGCGGTCCGACCGTACCCCGTTCGTAGATACACAGACACAAGCTTCCAAAGCACCCAAGTGAACCCGAGAGCAATGGCAGCCATGGTGCCGGTATTAACCAGCTGGGCCCTGCTGGAGTCTAAGACAGGCACACGAATGGTATTTACCAAGCGGCTAGTAGAGACTGAATCAGACGAGGACGAAGATGAAGAGCCCAGGTGTGGATCTGGCGCCACGTGCCAGAACTCCGTATGCTGGTCGAATAGTTCGTCGTATCCCAGGTGGACGCGGTCGAAGGGATTGTTGGCGAACTGGGCGTCTTTGTCGGCCGGACACGCCCAGAACACGACTGGATAGGGGACGTCGACCGACCGGTAGCCGCCGTCGACAGGATGAAGATAGCGCAGGTGGAGGGGGATCTCGGCCGTCCAGGTCGTCGTCTGCTGCTGCTTTGAACCGGCCGGCGGCGGCGTCAGCTCGACCAGAGCGGCCGAGCCCCAGACGCTGACGGCATAGTCCGGCGCCTCCAGGTCTACGGGCTGGGTGATGTGGCGCAGCGCGGTGAGGTTCTTGGACGCCAGGAAGAGGGGGTCGCCGAGCTGGTACTTGTCGGCAAAGATCTGGCGGGGCAGCGTCAGGTACGCGTGCAGCTTACACGAGGAGGAGGCGACACCGTCATCGTCGTCGCCGCCGCGCGGAGAAGCCGCCGCGCCGGCGGACACGCGCAGCTGCAGGGTGGGGTGCAGGCCGGTGGGCTGCAAGAAGGCGGCGGAGAACGACGCGCCGTGCGGCGCCTGGCGGTGTCGCGAGGGGAACGCAAACATGACGGGGGACGCGCGGGCGTCCTGGCCCAGGACGGCGACGTAGCCGCTCATGCCGAGCTCGTGGGGGCCGAGCGTCGGCGGCTCGTCGGCGGTCATGAAGCCGACCTCGGTGCGCGTCCCCGGCTGCGCCGCCGCGAACACCGGCCACTCCGCCAGCGGCCACACGGTCGTCAGGCGCAGGGCCACCGCGTCGGCGCCGTACGACAAGTCCAGCGCGCTCGCGCTGTCGAGCTGCTCCGCGCGCAGGGCGCAGGAGCGGCCGTCGGCCGCGGCGGACGCGGAGGAGCACCACTCGGCCTTGACATGCTCTGCAAAGGCAGAGAGGCTGTCCACGGGGCTGTAGAACTGGAAGGCGGCCGAATGGGGCAGGCGCTCCCCGCCGCGCAAGTCGACAAAGGACGACTGCAGCTCAGGTTAGAAACGACCGCACACATTAGAACGAGGAAAAGGAAGAATGCACGCACGCTGATGGACTGGCAGTCAACGCCCTCGCCAAACATACTTCGCAGCAGAGAACATACTTTGTCCCTTTTCTTTTGGTCAGCCTTTTTTTATTTGGGGAGGGGGGGGGGGGGGGGGGAGGGGAGGGAGAGTAAAGCGGGTCGAAGCTACCCACCGCTGGTCGGCAGTAGCCGTCTTTTTGGGGGTGTAAAATACGTGTAGACCCGGGGACAGGCGGGAGAATAGAGGGCTGACGGCTTCGGCTCCGGACTGTGACCGGACCCAGTGCACCTGCAGGTCCTGGACGCCGTCCTCAAGGAGACGGGCTAGGTCGGCCGGCACTTCATCGAGGGTAAAGGTGAGGCGATCTTCGCGTGCGGCCTTCACCGCAGGACCTGCAAGCGTAGCGTCGGTCAAGTGCAGCTGGGCAGGGTCCACGGGGCTCTGGGGCCGGTGAAAGTAGGTGGTTCGCTGACGCATTATTGGGATGTGCGCTGCAAAGTCAGAAGAGAGACACCGAGAGGGCTGGCTGGATCTTCTCTTTCTTGTTTGTGCTTTCTCCTGATCTCTTTCCCCTGATTCGCTCTCGCGTGACAAACAGGTGACCGACACGCTCGCTCACGGCTCCATTAAGGTTGCAATAACGACTAGTGCCTTACCGGCCCGTTTGACATGGAGATCCAGATTTTCACGCTCGGTAATGGAAAAAGGTGGTGTGGCTTGCAAGCAGGCAGCGAGGACTTCGAGCGCATCTGGGATTTGCAGTCATATGCGCGGCTTATTGGGGCATACTGCTCGTGTTTTGGGTAATACGCTACCAGCACCAGGAGACCGCCAGGTCTCATGCAATTTTGCCGTGTTCGGGGGGGGGGGGGACAGTAGCGTGGCAGAGTTGCTGTTACCAGTGCTGTACCCCCTAAGCATATATGTACAAGCCTATACGCCGTATACCATACTACAGCATACGGAAGTACTGCTTAATGACGTCGCCCTTAGGCCGCGCCGCTTTGCGTGCCCCTGGAGAAACATCCTGAAGCGGTTGACCGACCTGCTGGCGATCCGCCGCTAAACCCAATTAGTTACCGACCTGTCATAATACGCAGACAGATTTTTTGGGTAAGTTATAAGTAGGTGGGCATACACTCAGCCGCGCTGGCCGAGACGGTGTCTCCGTAATATGAGAGTCTCTCTACCTCTGATTGGCTCGTCGTCTACCGCAAAATGCAGAGACACCAGACAGAGAAGGAGCCCCGCCGAGAAAGCGAATACAGAAGGAGCAAAGTACGAAAGGGCGTTACCGACGGCTTCGTTTTGGCACATGGTTGTCGTGGGTTTTACCAGCATTTTCCCATGGCATCCACCATTTCTGTTGCTGGCCCTTTTCGCCTCACTTTCTCTCACTCTCTCTCTCACCTCTCTGACTCTTTTCTTTCTTTCTTTCTTCTCCTCTTTTATTTCTTGGTCCACATCTTGCTTCTTCTGCCACCGCCAGTCGATTCTTTTCGATGACTTCTCCCTAGGTACAACAATATTGGCGATGAGCGCCCTAAATTATATCGCTTCCTCGGTTTGCAACGCTGCTGCAGAATTCCCACCACTACCGTCGTCGGCTTGAGCGAACTGGAGCATGATGCAGATGCGATTCGTGCAGCATAACGACTGAGCCGCAGTCACGACTCCTTTATTGGTTCATATCTCTGCTGAACAATACATTACAATAAAAAAAAAGATACCAGCATCTCGAATATCCTATTTTCTGTGTCATTTGATACCTTTTCCCCTTGGCTTTTTCGTCGGTACTGGTTCCTGGTTCGTCTGCATCAAAGCGCAACTAGAACAATCAGAACGGTCCACATCACTTTACCGACTTCACTCGTATCCATCTCCCCATATCCTTGGCACCTAACCTTATTGCCCCCGTCTTTGTCTTATATATACCTTCAACAATGGGCGACCTTCATCCGCCCTACCTGACCATCCGGTCCGTTAGCAGCAGCGACAGGAATAGCTTGACCAGTACAGATTCTGCTGTATGCGCTTCCTCGTCCACTACAGTGCCTGCCACCATGGCCATGGAACTTGTCGCTGACACTTCCAAGTATAACTCTGCAAACAGTGACTTCACAGCCCCCTCTACGACTCATGATATCAGTCGGGTAAACTACCATGTGAAGCATCTGGACTCTTTTGCGAGGACTCTTCAAGACGTACGTCTGGATCGCTCCCCAGCCCTTTGGGACAAAGGAGACTGTATCAGCTAACATTGTTCTCTCCTGCTCAAGTCCGCTAGCCGTGCTTTTCCAAATCGTGGTCGGACACCACAACAACGGTACACAAAAGTAAAGGCTCTGCTTGTGCACTGGAAATCGGACGACTTGTTTGTGCTGCCAGAACTCGAGGATCTCGAGAAGTGCATGAGAGAAGACTATGGCTTCGAAACCGACACTTTCCCCATCCCGTCAGAGAATGCTCATCTGGAGCTGATGATGAGAATTGGCGCCTTCACCAAAGACAACGAGTCTCCCGATACCCTCTTCATCGTCTACTACGGTGGACATGCGCGGATTGACGAGTCGAGGCAGAGCACCTGGTGCGCGTAAGTTGGACAGTTTCTCAACGCTCGGGTCTCGTTCTGACCAAGCACTGGCATGTTACTGACGTCGAATTACTTATAGAACACGAAACATAAATTCTCCATCACTACAGTGAGTTCCAGAGCCTTTTCTGTATCTTTTTTTTTTTCCCCTTCCTCTTAAGGACCACAGGACTTACCATACCAGGTGGTCTGCCATCCAGACACTACTCGAGCGTTCCATATCGGATACGTTAATTCTGTTGGATTGCTGTGCAGGTGCAGCCAGCGCGACATTCCCCAGCGGAAAGAGCATCACCGAGACCATCTCCGCTTCAAGTTGGGATGCGATAGCCCCCGATCCAGGCCGGTATTCTTTCACCAATGCCCTCATTGAAGTGTTGCAAGAATGGCGTCTGCGCACCTTCTCTGCCGCCATGCTCCATGCCGAGGTCCTCGCGCGTTTGAAGCACCCCCGCCCCATTCTGATCAACGGCAAGATGTTCGAGGCTCGTTCCACCCCTGTGCATTTCATGATGACGGCCAACCACAGAGTCCCGAGCATTGAAATTGGCCGCATGCTTCCCCGGCATCGCCAGCTACCTTCGCCACCGATGGATCCAGTCTACGACCAGTACCATCAGGGACCTTCTGGAGGCCGCGGACCCTTGGGTGATCCGGTCAGTGACCCAAACGAAGACGAGCCGCATGTCATGATTTCTCTTGCCCTGGAAGACGACCAGAATCTAGATCTCAACGCCTGGGAACAATGGCTCGGAAGCTTTCCAGCTCTTGCCAAGTACGTCAAGGTCCAAGGCGTGTTCAAGAGCCATTCTACTCTTCTTTTACTCTCAGTTCCCGTCAACGTGTGGGATATGTTGCCAGAGAACCGTGCATGCTCCTTTGTGGCCTTTATCCGCTCCAACAATCTCATTAAGGAAACCAAAACGACGGTTCCAGAAGCCACCACAAGCACCCAAAACATTCCAGCACACAATGATATTGGTGTGAGCGAGGCCAATCCCAGCCACGAGAGCCCTGTAGACAATGCGGAGACTGGTACTGTAGGAAACCGCAGCAGTTTTGACGTGGAATCGATGCTTTCGGGAACAACTTTTGCACCAACTTTAGGCCAGTCCTCTGGCACCCGCACAATCGTTGCAAGCACGGCTCAGCCGCAAAGATTACTTCGAGCGGCGACTACAGCGGCGACTCAGCGCCAATATCTCCGAAATCCCGCTACAGAAGAAGCCTTCGCATCGACAGCTACTGCTCTGGTTCCAAGACCTGCACCAGGCACAATTTCTCAAAGGTCTCTTTCGCAGCATAGCCTTCGGAACCCAAGCCACGGCTACCCTGCAGAACAAACCGTCGCAGATCCCATGCATGCGGTTAAGCACTATGATTCTACTGTATCCCTGTCAAGGACGATGATCATGAACCAGCAAAGAGGGGCGCGAAGAACAGTTCTCGAATCTCCAGGAGATTTGTCCGACCGTCCACGTCTTTCACCACATGTTGTCAAACGGCTGGAGGAATACTTCAGTCAAGAACCTAACCCCAGTGTTGCTATTGCCGAGTTCTTCGCTTCGAATCTCGGTGTGGAGAAGAGGGACATTGACGTAAGTGGATTTGACTGTCAAAAAAACACAAACAATTTCAATGGCTTTTAGTGCTGACAAAAGGTTGAATAGCTTTGGTTTCATCGGAGACTAGAGCAAGAGCGGATGACTCGCAACCTTCAAAGTCTGACGATGGGCGACCAGCCAGGTCCAGAATATGGAGACGGCAGTGGTGCCAAAATGATACTGCCTGGGGACCTCAACAAGCTGCTGGATATATTCCCTGCTAACCAGCTGCTCTTTATCGACTTGCGTTCATCTACAGAGTTTGACAAGACACACATTTATGGAGCTGTCAATCTGCGAGTGCCTGTGTCCTTTGTCGAGAATGGCTTTGACCTAATCGACAAGGCGTTCACAGAAGACCAAAGCCGTAGAAATTTTGCCAGGGCGCCGACTTCCAGATGCGTCATTTTCTACGATCGCGTAGTCGAGTCTGCATGGGAGTGTCCAATGGCCGATGCCTTAATTAAGCAGCTCCAAGAAAAGAAAGGTTGGGCAGGAGACTACTACATTCTCAAAGGACACTTCCGCGAATTTTCCACATCGTTTGACAAATACATTACGGGTGATAAGATAACCCAGGCGGCGAAAGATTACGGCGACAGCTTGCGCCAGCGAGAACCTCCTACACCAGTAAGAAGCTCACAGAAACAGCCAAGTAGTCGAAATTGTGTTTTGCTAACGAGATGCAACAGAACGAGATCGAGGAGATCGAGGAAAATTATGCTGAATGGAAAGCACTGGTTGAGCATGAGAATCGCATGCTGTTAACAGACTCTCCAGTCAACCAAGACGAGCGGCACCAGGCTGTCGAACAGCACCAAGAGGAGCTCGAGGCTCAGCTTGAGAGCCGCAACCCTGTCCTTTACCGCAAGGTGATGGGACTGCAGCAAACGCCGCTGAAGAAGAGCCATTCATCGACGTTCGTCTACGACTTAGTAAAGCGAGACCCCGACACCAAATATCCTGTCAAAGAGCCTCGGTTAGATCTCGTTGGACCCCTATCTCGGGGCCTGGAGAAAATGCAAGGCGAGACTTCGTTCAAAACAACACCAAACTATGACAAATTAGCCGAATATGGCGAAGTATCTTCGCTACCCTCAGGATCGGAGGATTTCGATGAAATTGACCCTCAAGACGAACAGTTTAATGATGATCCTGCCTTCCTCAAAGCTGGCAACCGAGGCGGTGCTGGTGGTGTCAGTATGGGCAGGGGCGGTCTCAACAACAGCGACCCAAGGCGAGGCCGAGAACGGTCATTATGGAAACGATTTAGGGCATCGAATAAGTAACTGACAACGGTCACCAAGCGTGATACAAACGGAAGCTAGCTGTCGGCATCAGAATGGCGCCACGTATCTTCAATTCCTGCAGTTTCCGATGTGCCTTACCTGACACCGTCCAGTCTTATTAATTGACGTGCATCTGATGGAAAAACAACACAACACCCTCCAAGATGTGCTGCACAAGCACACAGCAGGGACGGAAAATTCACATACGAGAAAGTGGACAACCTGTGGCTTGCTGGACAACAAGCCAGTGACGTCTTATTATTTTCAACCCTACTCTCTTTATATTTCTTTTTCTTTTGGTTCTAAATTTTCTTCTATCATTTATAATTTCTCAGTCTACTTGGGAAGTGACGGGCGCTGGAGCGGTTTTGCATAGAGCAAGGTGTTATCTTAGCGGAAAAGTTTCCTTTGTCTGCAGTCTTATTTTCTATCTGTCTTCTCGCAAGACGAGGAGCGATAGTGTCTTGTACGGGTATACGTAAGTGAAATATTTGTCGGCGTATTTTAGTTGAATTAGCATATCATTATGAATATAGATGCAACCTAACACTGGTCACACTACGAGCAGTATCATTCTAGAGAACCTGCCCTGTGCAAGAAATAAACGCTTTTGAAACATCGCATATGATAAGGGAGCACGAGATGCTATACTCTGGCGAGCAGAAAATGGGAATAACATAAGCGTGTTTATGAGAAAGACACGCTTACAGAGCAGCAGAGGCTGCATATAATTATGGTGAAGTATCTGGACAATTTGATCGAATTTTTGGGATATTTGTTTCCTGTGTTGCGCTCCTTGTGTAGCAAATACTCTCAATACACATCCCTTGTGAAAAAGATGTTCGTAAACGCACCATTTGAGGAGCGAGGAAATAAGGCATCTGTTTGACATCGGATAGCTTATTTTGTGTGTTTGTGTCTGTGCTTGTGGTTGTGCGTGTGTTAGCCATGCCAGGATTTTGTGTTGCATTGAGTGAAAATTGTTGATCCTGCAACATCGAGTTAGTTAGGGTCCAAAAGCATGTTTCTAAGAATATCAACGTCGGTTTGACAAAACAAAGAATGCAGTTCATGCAGTGGCAAACCCGAATCTTGGATACGAGGCAATCTTCTGTCAGGATAGACAACTAGCCTCCTCTACTTGGAACCGGCGAGAAGATCACTAGGGGAAAAAATATGCTGTAGTACGGAGATGAATGAGGCCATCTGCGAAACATCCAAAGACGTAATCCACTAGAGAGACGCAGCAGCAACTTTGTCGGTGGGGAGAACCCAGCAAACATCCAGCAGTCTCCGATGCATTTGTATCTAGGAAAGAGATTGAAGGTGTACCTAATCATGCTATCTATCCCTTTCTCCCTATCACAGCACCACGTCGTGTGATTCGCTTTTTCTTTTCTTTTCTTTTTTTCATCAAGCCTCCCTCCTGATGTTTCTAGAGTGAAGAAATTGCCTCTAACCCCTGCTTCTTCGCCTAGCTGCAGCCTCCCATGCAGCTCGCAGGAGAGCACAAGAGCAAATTCACACCAACCAGCTTTAGTTTAATCCCTCCAACCTGCTCGCCTTATTTCCCTCTCCTGCTAATTTTCCCTTCTTCTCGCGCTCTAGTGAAGCAATATAAGAGACGCTCCTTAAGCCTAAGCGTATTAAACTTAGGGAAATCCCGGTTAAGGTTTTTTTTTTTCTATTCCTTTTCTTTCAAAGAGGTGTCCTCCCTCCTTTACCTTTAAGTATTGCCATTCCCTCACTCCGAATTTCAAGTGCAAAGTGTAGTCTTGTTCTCGTGGTCTAGATGGCGGTGGAAGAAAGTCTGCCAAAAGAAACCCCCAAGCATTGGGATTGCATTGTCTTATAGTGTTCTGCTCTGTTCCTACCCACTCTTATTCATCTAATCGACGTGCTTCACCTGATGAGAGGCCAAGCCCAATATTCAAATTGAAGCCACGGCCTTAGAGGAATTTTCGCTGCCACATGCTTGTGAACAGAAATGTAAATTATCGAAATTTTTTTTATCAGATATAGTTCATCCAGTGCTCCGTACTTCGATCTGAATTCTTATATTAATGCATGACTTCTTTCTCGCATTTGCTTTCCTCTTGTTTGTTGATATATGCTTCCCGGTCCCCTGGAACTATTGTTACAACGTTCTGATCGGAGGTCGAAAGAAAATTGAGAAATGACAATAACCACACCAGTATTAAACAGTAGCTACCATGTAAAGAAAGAAAAGAATACAGGCACACACAATGCTTAATCCATCGTACTTGTCCTCCGCCTGCCATTCACACGCCCCTCTCCTGTCCCATGTGCCACAGCATCGCGCTCTATTAGTCTATGCGTAGTAACGAAGAAAGAAGACGAAAAAGAAAATTCACGGAAAGCGAGGAGCGAGTTGCAGGCATCGGAGAGAGAGAAGGCGGGCAACTTAGTTCCTTGTGGTGGCTTTTCAGTTCCGTTTCTCTTCGTATTTAGACAACCACCTCGAACTCGGTCAAGATTTTTCGATCACGTAATATAATATGAAAGAGAGCTCTATTGAAAAAGGGAAGAGTCCTGTGCGTCATTTTGGACAGATCTGGCCTTACAAGGCCGTCATCTTTCATTTTCTTGAGTAGTACTCCTTGATAGCGAAAGTAAAACCAGGTCTCTGAAACGACTCAAATGACTTGCATTTCCCCTCTTCGTTGATGTTTTTTTGTCTCTCGCTTATATCTGTTGTATTGGGCAAAGAGGAAATAAAAAGGACCATAAAAAGAAAAGAAAGGGAAGAAAATGATTGCCAAGTATATACGGAGTACACGGCCTACATACGATGCTTGCAGAGGGGTGTGATATGGGATGGATGGTCTTCTCTCTTCTCTTGGAATTCCCTTTCCTTTTTCTCTGCTGTCTTCCATCAGGTCCTCCTGCCAATGCTTGGTATTTTCCCTCAATTCCTGCATAATAAACGGTTTCAACATTGGTTAGGGACAGGTAGTTGCATCAACAAAAAGAAAAGAATGCAGTCCAAAAGCAACGACAGCGAAGCAAAGATGCATGCAAACGAAATGACCGCTCAGCAATTCAAAATATACAGCCAGACAAACAGATAATTGAGGGCTCTTCAAATCTCTTGGCTCTTTGAATTGCCTAGTCTACACCTGCACATTTTATTCTGTCTTGTTCTACTTCTTTCATGAAAGAAGCCTTTCGCAGGCTCTTACTTACTTTCTCCTGTCACCTTGTTTCTCCCGAAGTAAATAAAGAATGCTTCGCTTTATAGAAAAGTCTCACCGCTCTCTCCCTTAATTTTCTTTTTATATTCATTTTTTATGGAACGACCCCTGAGACATCCGTCATCATTACAGCATGCAGAAACTGCCGCCCTTGTGAAGATATTTGGGCATCCTTCCCCCACACCCGAGTAAAGAAAAAAGAAAGAAAGCAATGAGAACTAGAATTCTCAGAAATGTTTGGTTCTAGCTGACGTGCCACATTTTAATCTCACAAGCCGTATGCTACGTTGTGCCAGTGACAAGCTGCGACGTCTTTGCTGTTCCTTGCAGCATCGGCATCAGCATCGGCATCAGCATCGGCATCAGCATCGGCGGTACCTTTTGTCAACGACGTTGTCGTTTATATCATTTGTGCTGGTTTTCGCTTCAAATGGACAAAAGTTCTTTGCATCATGATACCAAAACGCCGGTTTCCCCCGCGTATTCTCTCTGTCTTCCGATTCGGCATCCTTCCTTCTACCGCGTCCAGAGCCGTTCCGAGATTTCCTTTAGAACAAATAAGAAGGCACATATTAAACATTCCAGTATTTCTGTACCATTTTGAATAAGGGTTATTATGTAGTGCAAATTAAGCATGACACCCCGAGTATAAAGTACACCGGAAGCTCGCAACTTGCTGAGAAGCAACCGATGATACACCAAAATGATTGGCCCCTCTCAAATTGAAGGGCGTCTACCCGTAGCCATGTCTTGAAGAGCAACGTAAGAAAACAAACACAGCTGAAACAGAGACTAGCGCGGTATTAAGTGCCCTCTTCTCCATCGCATTCACCGGGAAAGGCTCCTAAAACTTAAGTTGCATAAGCTACTGCGCTAAGGCATCGGATAAGGAAGTCTCACTTCCATTTTCCTGTTGAACAACGTTATAATACTTCGGATGATCTAATAGCTGCGCCTCGTTTCCTTTAGTGCTCTTTCTTCATTACCATTGCCACTATGGCAATCTTGCTGCATGAAACTTATTTTCTCTTGCAATATGAACCTTTGTCTTTCTCTTCTTTCTATTCACACCTTACTGAGCTCGAACGTGTAGATCCATGATGCCTATCAGGTTGATTTGATATGGGTTTCTAAGAGCAACATTCAAAATGTACATTAGAATAAGTACTCTCCATTTCTTGCATACCGGGGACAGCCGAAGAAGTGGCTCTGTATACGCAGCAGGAAGAAACATTAGAGCAGCAGTCGCACACAATCTCCGTCGTCATTCCATGAATTTCCGGGTTATTTGCCTCCAACCCCCTTTGCTTAGATCTCCCTGTCAGATCTGATCATTCTTGATGGTAGCGTGGATCGGTTGAGCTGGTTGTCATGTTAGTGTGATATGCGGGATTCCGTATGTAGGTACCAGGCTCGCCAGGTTTCGGCTTGCCAGCGAGTGCGCTTCTGCGTTAACAGGACGCTAATGCTGAGGTCTGTCAATGCTTGCATTTGAAGTGGTGAAGTAATTTTTTTTTTTTGATACTCGCACCTTTCATTCCTTTTCAATACTAAATTTTTCGTCTCTTCAATTTTTTTGCTTGGTTTTAGTATCTATAGAATACTATTTCTTTGGCTCCTTTTAGCTGGCGGCCTCCCAAAGTGAGCTCGACGTACAGGGAGCCACAAGGCTAAGGAAAAAAAATCATACTTAGGGGCCTGTGTTATACGTACCAAGTACAAACATCTCAGGAAAGGGATTACCCATGAGGCTAGCTTCAAGCTAAGAGGCACTAACATCTCGGGGAGAGCGATGTACTACGTTGTATAAACATATCTTTCCCTGTTCTCTTATGTCATGGTGCACGCTTCCTCGCCATTCTACTATTTGTAAGCGTCCATGGCACACATTTGAAAACAGCCGCCTCTTATTATTGCGCTCGCTCTTTTAGCTTTTATTCTGACCCATAATGTGTCACGATGTATCGGACGTATCCGAGAACCCACAACCTTTCGATGTTTCCACATATAGCAGCAGCCAACGTCACTAAATCTTGTTACTGTTCTTGGGGTTGCTAGTGCTAGGGTATGGATTGCAGTCTACGCTTCCGTTGTCAACTGACGCAGCCGTCTTTGTTGCGACTCGCGTCTTCTTACTGATCAACTGGTCAGGGACGAATTTTGTAGCCAATCGCTTGAGAGATAACATTAAGAACAATCAACGAAGACGTTAACAATAGAAGTCCAGAACAACAAAAACCGGCACTTTCACTGAAGATCTGCCGTCTGGGAATTCCTGCAGCCTTGCTTATCATCGGCATACATGTCAAAAAACGATTTTGCGGAGAAATAAAACTCCCCCGAGTTGTCGATGTCTAGTCTGACAAAGTTTATTGTATGGACATTGGGGCTAGAACTTGTAGCAGCCCGTGTAAAGGCGTATCGGGAAGCACAGGGAGATCTCATCTCTGTCCAGCTGCTTTGCCAAGGAATTTTACCACTTACAGCATGTTGTATGAATTCTACGTAGCGAGAGTGTAATCTTGACAATCAAGAGTCTAATTTCCAGAGAGGATTTTATGATGATGCTTCAAGAGAGTTAAATATGAGGGGAAATGCTTGCGGCTTGCAATATTTTGACGCAAATGATAGAGTAGCCCAAGTGCCATGCATCAATTGCCTCATCTGCGACATAATAGGGTCACGATACACCATTGCACTACGACTATGTAGTTGAAGAGAAAGGTGTGATCCTCGTAATCTGCCTTGATGGATGGGTATGAGAGAGCCATTGCAAAATGTGGCGTGTGAACCCTAGCAAAGAAACAGAAGTCGAGCATCGTCATTTCTGAGCTGATGTCACCGTGATAAAAACATTAGCAAGAAGCCTGTTTTTGTGGCGTTTTCTTGATACCTAGCCGAGAAACTAGATTCAGAACAAAGACAGCGGCGAACATACCTCATCCTTCTTTTTTTCCGGCGCCGACTGTCGTTAGCTCTGGTTTTATTTATTTCTGTTCTCTACAACCTCCGTATTTACCGCCAAGCTCATGTATTTTTTTTTTAGTGCAAGCTTGCTTTCTCAACCAAAACACAGTGGACGGTCATATAGCTGGGCTGACTGTAAAGTACATCGAGGTGGTACGGAGGACATCCACCACAAGACACCACCCCAAGGCGAGAAAAAGAAAAGAAAATTAATGATTGATTTCTCTTTCCACGGGTTCGATCTCAGCTGACTCGATGAATCGTTAGCTAAATTTTGGTTTGACATCACCATCCATTGGGACAGTTGTGTAGAGGCAGAGAACCCACAAAGAAAGATTTCATAATGCTTTCCTAATATTTGTGTCTCCTCGTATGTATGATTGCCCGCGCCACAAGCACTGGACTGTAGATTCTAGAACATTTATTAACAAAGCGAAATTCGTTGAGTGAATAAGAAAGGAAACGTCTAGTTGTACACCCTTTGTTCAGCCTCATTTATTTTTATTAAACTCCCAATGAGAGGTCTCTGTCCAGATTAAGATGCCCCAATGGCAACCGTGGCGATTGTAGCTTGGTCTCAAAGCCTTGCTTCTGCACTCGCACAGGCTCTAATGTCGGGAATTATACAAATCGAGTTGTAACAGCGTAGGGCGGCTCTAGGATCAATATCGAGTAGTTGCACGTGTGACCTTTTCGCAAGTGAGAGCAACCGCTAATTCATATCACATAAGCTGTCGAGAGGACGGGTAAAGCGCACCCGAAGCAAGGAGCTATTGTTGTATCTCTTGTTATTCCAATAGAAACAGGTTTTTATCCAGGCTGCCCTTTTTCTTTCTCTAGAACGGGTGTGTGCAGCAAGAACCAAGGCAAACTCAAAGTTGGCTGACATGCAGTCTCCCCAAGACAACGGCGCTGACCATGATTGGTCGTCGGTTATATGAAATATATTCAGAAAGACCCCTTTTTGAGGGCCTTTCTTCGACCAGGCGGTAGAATTTTCGGTCAGCTTTTTGTTTTGCCCTGCCCACGGACACGAGACATTCTCCGTACTCCGTATCTGTGTGCACTCATACAGATTCAGGAACCTAGGCTTAAACAGCCACAGGCCTATTTCGCAAGCGTTGTTCCAACCTTTCCAGAGCTGCCAAGACACTACGAGTAGTCATACCCGTCTCCACAATCCGCGCCGTCTTTGCCCAAACCCTGTTTTTGATCCGGCTCTAGTATATCTTATTTTGCTCACAAAAAAAAGAGGCTTGTCTCGAACGCGAAGCTGAGGGCCGTTCAAATGATATGAGAAGTTGGAGTATCATCTTGTTTCTTACGCAAATAAACAAACTTAGTCTGCGTTGTATTTTTGAAACCGGTGGCTTGCTTTGATTTTACAAATATCTTTTTTTGCATTTAATTTTTATTTAAAAATTTGGAGCTATAGTTGATTGCAAGTGGGCTCAACAGAATTCGGGCGACACAATCGAATCGCAGTTAAGTAGCATGTGTACGGAGTACGAATTATATGGTATGAAGACAATGACAACGTGACGAAATAATTTGGGACAAATAATCCGTGTTAAGCATACCGGAGGAGCGAATACGAAGTGAGCGTCTGGTCGAAACAGAGTACCGCGCGCTTGGACACCATATCCCTTTGGACTTCGCAGTACGTGTATCCTAGCGTGGTCTCCTTTTTTCCAGTACCCTTGTAGTGGGGTTGTAAATTCACCGAGAAGACTTACATGTGAATTTGCGTTTAATGGGGATGGCAAATGCTTGAGGCGCAGCAACCTTCTCCACAGATTCTTCCATAGGAAGAAGGCGGCCAAAAAAATGAGGCAGAATTACTGTGACAGAAAACCTGCGGGACCAATCGCAACTCTACCGAGCTGCTCCATGGAGAAACCCCGTACCTACACGTTTGATGGAGATATTCACTAGCCCGTATCGTATACGTATGTTTATGGTATGAGATCCGTGTACTCCGTATCTAGCCAGGCATGCCAGGGTACTCTGCTGTACGTGTACACGTACTCATTTGAATAATCTCTTGCTCCATGTATGAATTTGCAACACAACATCTAGATTAATGAAATATATCGTCACTGTGACAATTTCTCAGTTTCCCCCTAGACTGTGTGGGTTGCTGCTTTCCACGATATCTTTTGAAGCGGACAGGTTGGAAAGAGGTGTTGGTCTCTAAGGCCTGTGGGGGGCTGTGCGGCCTCGCCGGCGGCTGTACGGGCGCGTGATAGAATGGCTGGACACTGGGAACCGGGATGTTCCCAAGATACTGAGAAGGCGGTAGATATGTCTTTGTTTGATCGTCCATCGTATACTTTCTTGGCCTTTCTGTCAGTTATCACCTTACAAAAATTCATCGCTATTGACTGACCATTTGCCATCTCGGATCTGTTGGACGCTGCTGACTGGGGTTTCGCCCCTCATTTCTCAATAACGACTCTCTCAACGCCTTTCTCTGCGTCATATCTTTCGCCTGCTTTTTAGTGTTGTTACGTTGTGTCCGCCACACAAGGCTGCATCTGTCACTTGCTTCGGTCGAATGCAACTGTTTAACCTCGCGCATAATGCCATCTGCGACAATCAGCTAAGAAAACGCAAAGGAGGAGCTGCTAAGTATGTAGGTTGCTACGCTAGCCTTACAGAACTCACCCTGGTCGGCCAGTTTATTGTCAACCCCCTACCTCCACCCGCGCCATGGCTCACGAATAGGGAGGGGCGGTTCCCAGCGTCGATCGTATTAGTGACGGGCGCTATGCCACTTCAACCAGTGTTTTGTTCATTGAGTTTGCCTCAAGCATGCTCAGCTGAATGAGACCGGGAGGTGAGCTAGCGGTTTGTTGGTAACTAGCCTGGCTCGACCGGTAAAACTTAGCTGGCTCCGTCTCCTTCGCTACATTTGTCAAATGACTGTTGCTTCCTGATAGTGCTTTCTGTCTCGACCCAGATTGGTTATTTTTGTTACAGCGACTTCGTAGCCCAGAAGCCCTTCTCAATGAGAAGAAGAGGAGACACGTGCCAGGGAGGCGTTCTGTCCATACCACCTCCTTGCACGGAGTATTTCTCCATATTCTTATTTGCCGAAGGGTTTTCACATTCCTACTTTGCCTGGTGAAGCCTTCGTTCTCCCTGGCTTGCCATGTTTCTCTCTCCACACCGCGCTGTGGCATAGTTTACCTATATTGATCCCGGGCCTGCAGGCAAACTACATAACCCGGTTCTCATTGCGCTTAGCTCTTGCGCTTACGCCATACCTAGGAACGAAAGAACGAACATTGGCCATTCTTCCTCTAGGAGGCCGAGGAGAAGGTGTTCTAGACAGCAGGCCATCTCAGTTCTCAATGGCCTCATTGCTTTTGGTCACCCTGAGCAAGTAGTAAGTAACGTATTGACCCCCACCCCCCTTTCTTCTTTGTCGATCCCGCCCTTTGTCGGCATCCAGGGTCGGCATCCAGCTCTGGCTTCCAGCTCTCTCCGCGGTGCGATTATTCTCTCTGTCTGATGCAAGTCACTTTGTCTATCCTGCAAGTGGAAAAACAAGCGCAGCTCCTCGACATTTTTATTTCAAACCGACGCCGCTGGCGTGACTCCTACTGCTGCGGCCGAAACGATGGGGTACGTGCACCGAATTGCTCTTCGGTGGTGGACCCTCCTCATCTCAGAATCTTTCCGCCTGCACTTTGGTTTCTTCATTCCTTCGTGTTTTGCAAGTATTCGTTTCTTTTTCTCGCGTTTCTGTCTTCTATACCGTAGCCTGAAATGATCTACGCTGATCCTCTATCGATTTTTGGCTTTTCTCAACATGGCCAAGGCCTTAATGATATTGAAGGTATAAACGGAAGAGCACGCATATGTCCACACAATGTAGTGATAAGACAACGAAACAGATCTTTGTCTACATTATAGCCTCCTTTCTTCCTTCTTCTAGATGTTCTTTGGGAATGTTGTTGACATGTTTCCATGCGTGTTTGTTTGTTTTTTTTCGTCTGTCCATGTACTTCTCCTCTGCAGGCGCTTGTTTTCCACGCGAGATTTAATAGATGGGAGGGTACAGTACATTCTTCTTTTGGCAGGTGGGCTTAGTGCGCAGTTGCACCTTCCCTCTCTTTTTTTTTTCACCCCCGGATCTTGCACCTCCCGTACCTTCCTCCTCTCATTAGTAGCCCGCAATATGGATAGTCTGCGCTAATTACACAAGACTCCTTGTTATGTGGCGATAGAGGGAGGGGGGCTTGGACAGGCTCCTCCTTCCTTTTCTCTTCTGCTGCATGTCTAGCTTGTTTCCGCCCTTCGTGTTTTCTCGTGCTTCTGGTAATTACAGAATCAATTGATTCTTTTTTGATTGTTTCATATGACGCTTGTTGTCATTTTTCCTTTTGCTGCATATTTCCAACGACATCCCCTTGCTTCGCGCGCTCTCCTCGCGTCTCCTTATTTTCTTTTCTCCATTCCTCCTCGCACCACTTCTTCAACCACCTGAATTCGGTTAAGGCAGAGACATCTGCGGGTGATCAAAACCCTGCTGGCAACCTTGTATACGTCAGCGTTACACCTTCGAGACAAAATGAAAAGAAAAAAAAAAAAGGTGAAGACAAACGGAACTAGAATAAGAAAAGAAAAGCCTAGAAAACGAACCAGAAGAATGCAACCGATTTTTCTTGGCCATGTATTGTAAAGTAGCCACACCTCTGCTCTCAACTCAGATATTTTGTCTTCCAGTCCGTTTTCTGTCGTACATACGTCTATGTAAGTATCTGTGCACTTATGTACCTTGCTTCCCTGCGATCCCTTTCCGCTTCGGAACCATGGTTATCCTTGCAGTTGTCTTTAAGAGACTTGTCTATGACAGGATTGTAAAGGTAGAGTAGTATAAAGCCCGGTGGCAGGGGTTGCTGCAAGCCACCGCAGTCACTGCGATCCTAGGGTGCAGTGGATGCCATCCCTCTTTCATCCGCGTCTATTAGCGATTGGGTTCAAAATTAAGGTGCATATTTTTATTCGGTTTCGATTTTAGGAGTGGATTCACTTCGCAGCGCTCAACGTCTATTCTCGCCCGCATTGTGCTTGGCCGTTTAGAGGTATCCGTTTTTCTGGAGCTGCCGAGTAATGGTCAGCTGTTTTGCTCGCCGCCCTTTTCTTTTTCTTGTCTGCCTTACTCATATGGCACACCGGTGTTGCAGCTAGAACAAAGTTATACACAAATTAATAAACGGTTACCAAACAGTGCCTGCTGACCGACCTCTCAAATGCTCTGTTCTGTTGGTGGCGTGCGGCCCTAAACCTGTGCAGTGAGACCTGCATGGAAGACATATACGTACTTCAAATCTGCAAAAGGTGGACAACAAATACGTAGGCAGACAAAGTAGCGAAAGGAAGCCAAAAGACTTGAGAGGTACAAAGACAGAAACACAATACAGAAGCTCTGAAACAGCATCGGGTAGTTTAATAGCTTTGATCGCCATCCTCCCGACCCTTGACGGGTTGCCCATGCTCGGGATGCACGACAAAAACTGGGGGACTGATGTGCAGACCCGCTGCTCATCATCTGCTGGCTGTGGCAGGCCAAGCTAATCTCGGCTTCGTACTGGCCTTTGAGAAAGATAGATGTTTCTCACTCCTAAAACTTTGAAATGATCTTATATCTGTGCTCTGCCTTCTCCTTGTCGTGAATAAGACGTTTTGACCAAGTTTTATCTTTCAAAACAATGAGCTTTCAAGTCATTTTGTTCTGTGTCTTTCCTCACTTGTCGGACCGAGAAATCATCACCTTTTCATTTCTCCTCGGTCTGTGTTTTGTGCATCCAATTGCATGTTCGTATCTAGCAACGCGTCCCCTTCTCTGTTTACATTGTTGCAAAATTCTTGTTCCCAAGGCCTTCCAAATCGCGCCTCCTGACGACGGCCTGCTTCCGATGAGCAACAAGAACGCATAGACGTACACAGAGGAGATCTACATCGAATCCATTCCCTTTCCAGGTTGCGTACTACAGGGGCGACTGTATACAAAGCTTATCTAGAATGGTAAACTCTCCTTCATGGGCTCACATCTAATAAATATCTACTTACACATACTTGCATCCAGAATATTCCAGGTCTTGGATTTACATACGTCGTGCTATCTGTCGACGCCGGCCAGTCTTGGCTGGGGGACTAAGACTGTTTGTTTGAAAAAATAAAACAGTTGCCAGTCAAGGAAGGCAAAACCAAAGGCTAGGTCCGGTGTTGGTGGGTCTTTGGATGGAGACAGAAGCTGATTGTCGATTGTCGTTCTCTACCCGCACGCCTTGTTAACCAGGGTCCTCAAAGTAGACCCTAGTTCCCAGCCTAGCTCGGGTTGTGTCAACTGGTCGATCTGCACATCCCCACCCACTTACACACCCCCATCATTACTGTATGAACGTAAAAAAAAAATAGCCCGATTAGCCTGCTGTACTTGTACTTTCGGTATGAAGTGGAGTCTTCAGTTGAGAGACACAAAACGCAGACGTCTGTTATTGTACAGAGTTTTTGTATTCTTTTTTGTTCCATGCAATTGCCTTTGGATCCTTGTAAGCACTCTCCGGCCCCGAGGAGATAGATTCTTTTTCTTTCAACACCTGCTTTGACCTGTCTCCAATCTCAAGACCAGCATCTCCTTCTCTACATCCCACGCAACGCTCTCATATCCATTATCTTCTCTCATCACGTTGAAAACCTGGTCGTAACGTATCTATATTCCATTAAGCTTATTCTTCATACACGCCTCTAGGGTCAAATCAAAAAAAAAAAAAAAAAAAAAAAAAAAAAAAAAAAAAAAACCCCGGAGTTGTTAGATCCCACGTCTGCTCCCCCCTAACGCTTGCAAACCCACCTAGAGGTTTACAACTGTTTCTTGCACCTCGCCGCCAGTCCGTCCCCTCCGAACATAGTACGCCTCGTTCATTCGCTCACCCGCATATGTCCGTTATACAAAAGACTGTCATCTGCCCCCCCTACGTCCCACACACGCTGGGCTCCTTCAACTTCTCTTCTCTTATTTTAGATTGTGTTTTTATATCAGTTTTTTATTTTTATCCAACTTCGAATAACCCGAGTCCTTCTCACCGCTAGAAGTAGCATAGCACCGACAAACTTTGATGTTTCTTTTCTTTTTCATAGCTCTTGTTTCTACTGTTACGCCATTCTTACTTACTTCGAGACTCCTATAATCTTTCATTCCTGCCTCCCTGACCTCCCACTGCCGCCAATTGGCCAACCCAGTACAACTACGATATAAAAGAAGACTTCCCAGAGGCCCTTCTTCTTCTTTCTGCTTCCATTTCAATACAGCCACGGGCATCATAATTTTAGACTAGTGCTGGACACTCTTGAGCTCTCTTTTCTTTTCACATCCACGGTTTAGACAGTCTTCCCTTGACAACGGAGGCATTACCTTTGCCAGATCCTCTTTCTTCCTTCTGTCTGAGACATCAGATATTCAGGTGTTTCGGTTGCTGCCGCACTACTGCAGTTTTCCTCTTTCTCTACGAACCTTCTGTCTCATCGGGCTTCCATTCCCTGTTTCTCCCTGAGAGCACTAAATATTTCTTGGCCACTACCCTAAAGCTGCGCTCCACTAATCAACCTCTGTGGATGTTTGAGAGATTCTTTTATACTAGCCTTTCATTCCCACCTTTTCTCTTTCTATCCAGCTCTTCTGTTCTTGTTTCATTTTTATACAAGTCTAATAAGTCTTCTACGGTTTTGATTCTCTCTTAAAGGATTTTGATGGTTATGGAATATAGCTCTTCGAGCTCTGAAGAGACCAATCGAAACCAGGACAACAACTATTACAACAAAGCACCCAGAATGTCACTCCTTACCATGACGGCGCCCTCATTTTCTCACGATACTCTCCGCAGAAATTTCCCGTGGGAATCTGGGTCGCGATCTTCTTTAGATGTCAATTCTAAATCAAGGCTCCGTGCTGATGCTGAACCGGTGGCGCTTCCATCAATTAGACAAGCATTTCCGGAACTCCAACTTCGGATTTCTGATGATAACCGGGCGGCAGCAAGACCGACACAAACATTATCCTTAACGCCCCTTACGACTTCACCCAATACTGCCAGCATTTCCACGGTTGCAACACCAGAATATATTCACTCACCATCTAGTGCTTACAAGCGGCAGCGTGTCTTAATGAATGACGATGAAAAGGGAGAGACGCTTAGCCACGTTCCCCGCTTGTGTGCTGTTCCGCCTTCTTTCGAGCGCTTAGAACATCAGACCTCTTCTCAGCAGGGTAGAGGGCTGAGAGGTTCTCCGACTCTAGCTCCCCCCGGCTCCCGAATTTCGGCATCGTCTTCGCCTCCAATATCATCAGCTTCTTCAACTACCGCTAGTAACACATCTACACAAGAGAGATGGGCACCCAACCGACTTGTACACGCCGGTAATGGTAGAGAATTGGTCCAGGATCGATCACCAGATCGAATGCCAGAAAGGAACAACAATGACGGTCGTGCCTCCAGCACCACTAGATCTGTCCTTCCAGGCCTGTCGCAGCTTCGATTCGAGAATGAACAGCCGGCCACCATGTCACATTCGCCGAGGTACAAGAGTGGTGGATATCCTACTCCGAGTGGTGAAAGCAACTTCCGGTATCCGAGCCTAAGGGCACACCAACCAGATCCATCGAGCTTCAATCATCAGAGTGGCCTGCTATCGGACAGTGCCTGCCAGCAGCACCATCCGTCACGAATGCAATCACTCTCTATGGGCTCGATCCGTGGAGGCTTTGATCGTGCCGCATTCCCGTCTTCGTCTGCTACGCCATACCACCACCAGCACCACTCGGCATCCCCGGCGTATCATCACCAAAATGCATCTGCCACAGAGTTTGGAAGCCTTGGTCTTGCTGTTGGCTACGGTGGCATCATTAATGGCAGTAGCAACGGCGGTCCGGGTGATGTTAAGCAGCGCAAGAGGCGGGGAAACTTACCAAAAGAGACAACAGACAAGCTGCGGTCGTGGTTTGTCGCACACTTGCATCATCCGTATCCATCTGAGGACGAGAAACAGGAACTGATGCGGCAGACGGGGCTTCAGATGAGTAAGTCGCAGCAACTGAATAGAAAGGCTCAAGACACAAAAGTCGCCAAAGGGAGATCCTTTGTCTTTACTAACGGTGATTCACAGATCAAATTTCGAACTGGTTTATCAATGCTCGGCGCCGCCAGTTGCCTGCCATGATCAATAATGCCAGGGCTGAATCGGACGCAATGTCTGCGAGTCGCAGCAGCAGTGTTACTGCTCGTGGAATGGACAGCCACCGGGTCATCAATCGTGATAGCGACAGGCACAGCATGCTTCCCATGCCAGATCGCATGCTGCCATCACCAGAGCGCGGTTTGGTACCACGGCAAAGCGCAATGTACGACAGCGACCGGACTAATCAACATGGCAGCCCTCTAAGCGAAGATGACTACGATGATATTCCGGGACATCACCGCGCACACATTAAACGGGGCAGCGTCTAGTTTATCAAAGGAACCAGTTTATTCCAAAACAGATCAGTTTGCGGGGCCAACATCAAATGAAATGAAGTAGCAACCAACACTCTCTCCTAAACAAACAAACTGGTACAGAGACGACGATAAAAATACAGAGATAGGCGCATGCGGCGGAAAAGGGGAGCATTATTAGAATCTAAGAGCATTGTTTACGAAAGAAAAGGAGAAGCAAAAAACAGGATCAACTGGAACCAAAAAATAATATCGGGAAAAAACATACCCCTAGATCCCTACGAGAAAACGGCAGATTTTCTTCTTATATTTGGCTTTGAGATGGCGTTTCGTATGAAGCAAGTATTGCGAGTTTAATGTATTGTTTGTCTATTTACGTTAATTTCTGTTAATACGCGAAATAATGAACATAAATACGAAAAGCAAGATGATATGGAAAAGAATAGAGCTAGTGCTGAGCACCTAAGATTCTAAAACGAGGATGGTCTAGATGAAATCTTAGCACATCGCAACCTCAAGTTTACCACTCAAGATCTATCCGCAATAGCATTGGTATTACATGCCCGGCGCCTGTGACACATTGCGATACTACATCAGTGGCAGAGATTTAGGAGAACCTACCATATACAATCAGAACTAAATACACCACGAGATAACTAGGATACATGTCTGAGAATAAAGGATATGGTGCAAATCAGCACCATCATGAGACTAGCCTGCCAAGCACACTGTTAGCACACACATTTAGGTCACCATCATGGAGTGTTGAGTAATAATAGCGTGGATTTTAATAGTTCCGCCAGCTGCTGCTGGGTATATTCAGGGTGGGAGAAGCAGAAGCAGGGCCCTAAAGTCGAATAATTAGAGAGGATTAAAAGTGAAGTGGCAGGGCCTGAAAGACCACGGACGAATCAGCTCATGAGATACCAAGTAGAAAAAACAATTATAAAACAGAGAGATAATTTCACCGCTTATGCCATGATCTGTCGCTGCAACTGCACATACTTCTGTCTGTGTGCTCTCCTTCGCGTCTTCTTGGCTAACATCGCACTACTTGGTGCCGTTATATCCATGGACATCGTGTCTGTCAGACGTTTCTCGAGAAGTTTAATGTGGCTTGATGAGCTGAGCCAATCTTTGTTCCGATCCTAACGAGAGCAATCCTTGACAAAGCATCTTCGTTGGGAAGCGCATTGGCCACGACAGTCAAACATGACGAGCTGAAAGGAGGTTCCTTATTCTCACTTGCTTTGTTAGTGGATGTGCTGCAAATAAACATCTTTCTCTGTGATTTGGCCTTGAGCGGAGAATAAATGTTGTATGCGATCGTCTCACTACTGCGAGATAGCCCTAATAGAATGAAGGGGAAGAAAAAGGGAGAGTGTCTAACGTCTCAGAATTGTCATGTTTGTTCAGCACGAGACTGCACCACAATACAAATTCTGCTCACCAAAGACGACAGAAAAAGCGGTGGCAAAGAACGAGTGGAAACATATGAGGCTTAAATTTTTGTACGTAGCATTATAAGACAGGTTGAAGGACAAGACTTCACGATCCACCACTTGATAGTAAGTACTTCGTTATAGCATGCAGAGACAAAAATATTCTCTGAAGCATTCCCATACATATTTCAGGTAGGCCGGGACCATATTGACCAATCTTGCTTGAAACATATAAGGTACGAATGCAGCGGAGGTTATTTTTTTTTCATTTCTTCAGAATAAAATTGACAGATTTCCTTTCGGACTTTATTTCTCTTTTGGGCCGGTTCCATTTTAAAAAGCTTGATACCCGGCAGGTTCTCGTCAGATATAACATTGCTAAATATTATATCACATCGTTTTTTATAGTAGGGAGGCTATTTTATTGTATGAGAGCTTCTATCGGCTCTGCTCATATTCATAATGGACACGGAAAGTACAGAAGGGAAGCAGGAGCAAGATCTCCTTCGATGTTCGGAGGAATACCAGCAGGTGATGTCTTAGACAAATCCGACAGCCTGCACTCCGTACTTCGACATTGCCGAGAATATATGTTTCTTTCGGCATGACCACTGTAGATTCAAAAGATGGAACGTAGGTAGACAAAACTAAAACAGCATCCCCCATACAAATTCCATTGGATTCTGAGACTACCTTCTACAGCCCTGGCCCTTGTAACATATCGTATGCTTAGCCTAAACTCTTGGTAGGACTTTTCTACATTATCAAGCCTAACAAATGACAGAAAATTCCATCTGCTATTATCAATAAAATTGTATTGGAATTTGGCAGCGAAGAAGAGCTTCTCAACCGAATGGGCTGAAAGGGGGGAAAATACAAAGACGTTAAAATAGGTTTCGATCTCAGAATCTTGAAAAGCCCGGTCAATGGCATGTACTCCACATGAGATACTTCATGTTCATATTGGGGGGCTGTTGGGTGCAGATTTGAAAAAAAA
>NTMA01000161.1:0-34862 GCA_002917075.1 Hawksworthiomyces lignivorus
AAAAAAAAAAAAAAAAAAAAAAAAAAAAAAAAAAAAAAAAAAAAAAAAAAAAAAAAAAAAGAAAAAAAAAGAAACAAATAAGTCAAAAAGAGGTCGTTCCTCGCCTCTGCAGCCGCAGGTCTCTCTCTCTCAGTTCCACCCCGACTGCCCTGGGTTGCCGTAGGGTGTCGTGCCGTACGGCGTGGTGCCGCCGGCGCCCCAGCTGCTCTGGCCGCCGCCGCCGCCGCCGCCGCCGGTGGCATACGGCGTGGTGTAGCCCTGGTCCTGCCAGCTGTCGGCGCCGTTCATACCGCCGCCGCCAGCGCCGTTGACGCCGTTCATGCCGCCGTACTCGGGGGACCGCGGCCCATTGTAGTCGCCGTTCATGTCGTCGAAGCCGCCGGCGCCGCCACCGGCGCCACCCACGCCGCCGTCGGTGGCGTTGAGCTCGTGGATGAGGGCGGCCAGCTTCTGCTGCAGGGCCTTGATGCCGTTCTGGACGATGGCGTCGGGCTCCATCTGGCCGATGGACTCGATGTCGTAGTAGAAGCGGCCCGGGACGGCGTCGTAGTCAAAGGGCTCGCCGTCCTGGGGCGGGTCCTCGAGGCGGGCGTTTTCGCTCTTGGGCCACTCCTTTTCGGGGTCCTGCTCGTACCACATGTCGAGGTGGTGCAGCTTGTTGTGGGGGTCGTACTCGAAGCCGACGGCGGCCGTGGGGCACCACTTGGCGTGCTCCTTGGCGATGCCCTTTTTCGCGATGCACGTCATCTGCAGCTCCTGGCCCTTGCGCAGCTTGGCGATCATGACGCCCAGGCCGTCCGGGTCGCGGATCACCGGCGTGCCCACCCACTGGTTCGGCCGCGCCGCGTCCACCACCAGGTCGCGCGCGTACACCTTCATCACCTCGTCGCTCGTGCACTTGGCGCGCAGCGTCAGCTTGACCGAGCACAGCTCGCAGTACTGCTCGCAGTCGCAGTCGCGCGAGTACACCACGTCGTCGGCGTTCTTGGAGTTGAGCGGCACCAGCCCCAGCCGGTGCGCCAGAAACTCGTCCGCCAGCACGCTCGTGTTCTCCTCCACCTCCACGATGTCGATCGCGATCGTCGGCACCTCGGCTATCACGATGCGCCGCACCGCGTTGGCGAACGACAGGTCGACATTGGTCATCTCGAACTTGACGCGCTCCAGGTCGGCCTGGGAGAGAGGTCAGCTGCGCGGGCCCCGGGATGCGGATATTCGAAGACGGAAGACCCTGGAGAGAGCAGAGGGGCAAGAAGGGGCAACAGGGGGGGAACAGGAGTAAGGGAGGCATCCTCACCTGTGAAATCTTGACGGCGGGTCCAAACGACTCGCCGTCGTCCATCAGCATTGCGTCGTAGTCCATGGCCGGCGCAAACAGGAGAGCCAGGCGACTCTCTCTCTCTCTGTCTCTCTGTTTTAGACGGAATAGAACCTCTCCTAGACTTGGTGACAAAAGGAGAAGAAAGAAAGGAGAGGTTTTCGAGGTGAGAGGTCTTTGTCTGAGTTGACGTTCAGCTAGCTATCCGTCAAGATATGGAGAAGAGCTGCCGTCGCGATACAAAGGTGGCTCCAAAAGAAAATCAAAAGAAAAGACGGACAGGGGGGGCAAAGGTCCAGCGGCGGCTGGGGTTATGTAATCAGATTAGAAGGACGCCCGCGGGGTGGCCTGAAGGGCGAAGCTCCAGTGGCTCCAGTGGCTCTTAGTGGGCTGTCGCCCCTCCAAAGAGCACGTGAGCTTCAGCGGGTGTCTGTCTAACAATACGCCGTGCCGTTGCTCTATTTAGGTCAGCAGCTGCCAATGATAGCGGTTCCTTGCCCTGAAAAAGAGCATGAATAGTGGGCCTTTAGCTGTCTACCAGGATAACTGTAGGCCTAGGCATTAAAATAAAAGGGCAAAAAAAAAAGAATAAAAAATAAAAAAGAAAGAATCTCGCAGAACAAAACCCATTGAAAAAAAAAATAAAAAATAAAAATAAAAAAATAATTGGTGACGAAAAAGCTATCCCTATTGAAAAAAAAAAAAAGAACAACCCCATGAGCCAAAAATTGACCCGAGTGTGTTAAACAGTACAGAGTCTGCCTCTTATACCGATCCTTTCCTTTCTTCCTTTCCTCCATCCTCCAATCTTCCATCCTCCAGCGCATACTACAATTGTAGTCGTCTTTTCTTTTTCCCCTTCCGTCTTCTCTTCCCCCACATCTTCTTTCTTTCTCAACCTCTTCCGAGTCTCCCCACCTTGAAAATGCTCCGCCAGCTTGCTTCGGCTCCGTCCAAGGCTGCCCGCCTGGCTGCACGTGCGCCTCGCGTGAGCTCTTCCGCCTCCTCCGCCTCTCCGCTCCTGTCAGCATCATACGCCGTATCCCGCTCCGCCTCCTCCTCCCCCGCTTCGTCCTCCATCTTCCGCCGTGCTAGCGCAGCAACGTGGTCAAGACAACAGCAGTCCCTCTCTTCGTCTGGCCGGTGGTACAGCTCCGAGGCAGACAAGGCCAAGGAGGAGAAGAAGGACGCAGAGGAGACCGAGGGTGCCGCCGCCGAGGGCAAGGCTGCCGGCGAGCCGCTGAGCGCCGAAGATGCAGCTGTCCTGCGCCAGGATCTCGAGAAGAAGGCCAAGGAGGCTGTGGAGTGGAAGGTATGACGCAATGACGCAATGCCGTCTTCGACCTCGCTGTATGTCTGACTTTCGTATTAACTCTCTCTCTCTCTCTCTCTCTCCCGCTTGCCAGGACAAATACCTGCGCGCTGTCGCCGACTTCCGCAACCTGCAGGAGCGCACCCAGCGCGAGATGAAGTCCGCCCGCGACTTCGCCATCACCCAGTTCGCCCGCGACCTCGTCGACAGCGTCGACAACCTCGACCGCGCCCTGTCCATGGTGCCCGAGAAGGCTGCCAAGGCCGACGAGGCCGCCGAGGCCGCCGAGGACGCCAAAGACCAGGACTTTTTGCAGCTCGTCGACGGCATCAAGATGACCGAGACCGTCCTGCTGCAGACGCTCAAGAAGCACGGCCTCGAGCGCTTCGACCCGTCCGGCGAGAAGTTCAACCCCAACGAGCACGAGGCCACCTTTATGACCCCGATGCAGGACAAGGAGCACAACACCGTCTTCCACACCCAGCAGAAGGGTTTCCGCCTCAACGGCCGCGTTCTGCGCGCCGCCAAGGTCGGCGTCGTCAACAACAACAGCAAGTAAAGAAATCACCAGTTAGCACGTTGCATGCTGGTTGCATACTAGTTGTATGACGAGACATGAAGGCTCTGCGCTTTCTCCAGGCCTCTATCCTTTCTCACATATCCACACTTCTTCTTTTGATTCTTGCATATAGGCGTTTTGGGGACGAAGAAAAAAAAAATTACTCGGGACGGTTTTTGTAACATACGATACTCTGCTCATGATCTTTGCAAGTTATATAATTGTTGGTTAGCTACCAAGACAAATCTGGTTTGTCTTTCACGTACACACTCGGCGGCTGAGGGGAAAAGAACGAGGTCCAAAAGAAAAAAGAAATGATAAAACCCCGGGATTTGTCCAAGAATTGATGAAATAAACGCAAAACTAGATCCTTCGAGATGCCTTGGAACCACTGCATATGTTAGTCCACTTGCCAACCGAGCTGCGACAACTCGTCGGCTAGCTGCTCTGCAACTGCCGCTGGCCCTGCCGACACAACGAATGGCTTTCCTCTATTTCCGTGCCGGCAAGGATGGTGATGAGCTTGGCACTTGTGCGCCTGTGCCAGCTGCGCGACCACCCACTGCCGATCCGCCGCCTGCGCACAGCGGTCTTCGGTCTTGCGCAGGCGGTTCCGCAAGTCGCGCAGCTGGTGCTGCAGGGCCCGCAAGGTCAGCCGCTGGCCGTGTCCGGGGTACTGGCGTCTCTGGCGCAGAGGAGCTGGGACGGCTGCTAGCCGTCTAGCCATGGAGTATGTGGCAGTCATACGAGCCTGCCCTTGTTCCTCCTTCTTCTGCCCTTCTTCTCTTCCAGCCTGCTGAACCTGCCGAGGTTGGCTGTCGATCCGCGCCAGGCCCGCATCGCCCTCTGCGACCTCGTCCGTGTTCCCTAAGAGCCGCACCTGCAGCGCACGGTACGCCAGCGGCGCCATGCGCGGGAAGAGGACGGACAGGCTGCCGGGCAGATTCTGCCGCGGCCAGCCCGACTGCTGCTGCTGCTGCTGCTGCTGCTGGCTGTGCAGGACGCGGCCGGCTCGCGCCGGGGTCACGCCCGGCGGAGACCGCAGGGTGCCCGCGGACGGGGCGGGCCCGCGGGCGACGCGGTAGAGGGGGCTGAGCTCTTCGCCCGTGTCTGCGTCAAACTGGCGGCGGTGGCCGTGGGGCCGGACCACGTTGAGGCGGTCGCTGAGGCTGCTCGCGCTGTCGCTCCCGTTGCCGACATCGTCGTTGCGGACGAAGCGGCCGTTCCTTCTTCGGCGGCCGAGGATCTTGTCCGGCGGCGTCCGCGGATAGCAGAGCGAAGAGGCATTTGGTGTCGGGACCGGAATGCGGAGGTCGTCTACGTCATCTTTCGTGCAGCCGGCCGCCAAGGCGCGGAATGTTGCAGGAGAGATCCGCGTAGCAGCCGGGTCGCCGTCGTCATCAGAAACATACGAGAGCCCTTCTATACAGCATGTTAGCGATGTTGGCGGGGTATCACAGCTCTGTTTTGCAAAAAAAGAGCTTCAAGGTAGCCAAGTCTTACCATCTAGTCCTATCGGCCCATTGGCCAAGACCCAGCCCTGGCCTAGCTTGTCATGGTCGAACATGACATCCGATGCTGTTTTGCACCAGTTGCCACAGCACCTGCACTTGCTTCCGTCGAAGCTCGCACCGTCCCAGCTCCACCGCCGCTGCCTCTGTCTCAGAATCACAGGCGCCGTGGCAGGTTTCTCAAAAGAGAAGATCCTCTGGCGAGTACCATGTACATCGCCATCGTCATCATCGCCAAATGGCCATCGCCGTCGACCATATGGCCAGTTATTGCTGTCGTCATCCGCAAAAAGATTGTGGATGTCTTCGAGCAGTCTGATGTGTGAGTCAGATCGAGTTGAAATCAGGACATAGACGAGGATACATATGAAAAGCAGCTCTTACTTGACTTCGTCACGGTTAGCAAATCGACACAATTCGCTTTCCTCATCATCATTTCTGCTGTTGATATGTTGTTGCTGTCGGACAAGACAGCTGAACAAGGGGCTGGGTTCTACATCGCGCGGCCCTCTCATTGCCTTGTACGCCTTCATGAAAGACATAGTCACCTTGATCGTCTTTAGAGGGGACTGGGATATCGATGGCCATGAAGAAGCTACTAGATGAAGCATTTCGCCATCGTCGGCGCCATTGTGCTTGGTATTTGGTGGCATAGAAAGCCCAGTGCTCTCGGTCATCTTGGGCCTTTCCAGATGATGCAAACATTGGTCCAAATGAAGGTTCCTCTCGCATTCGCTCCTCTTAGCTTGAGATATGAATCTACATTCAACACCTTCCGGCGAGCATCTCGAGCTGACGTGAAATGAATAGACCAAGAGCCGTCATTGAGCGTCCAACACGAAAAGGACCGATTAAACACGACGTGGGACAACAACAATAGAATCAAGACACGACGAGCAATACGTAACCAGTTGCTCTTCCATATAGAGGAACAATAAGAACGAAAAGAATGAAACTGCCGTAGAGAAACGCCATTTTGGTTATGTAAAGAGGCGGTGTCTAGAGTCATGCCAATAATAACCGTTCGGAAGAAACAATCCAACAGAAAGATACACGGAAAATGACCCAATAATATACTCATGCTTATCATCTCAAACTCGCACTCAACTGCCCAAAAGAATCGTAATAACGACACTATAGAAACATTCTTTCAGCCTAGGCTATTTCTTCCCTTTACCTCCTTTCTTTGCAGTGCTTGCTTTGCCTTTTCCGCGTGGCTTCACCTCATCTTCGTCGTCTTTGTCTGCCGCGGCGCTCTTACTCGCTGCTTTCTTGGGTGCGGCACGCTTGGCCTTGGCCTTGGGCTGCTTGATGTACTTGTCCTTTTGGATGTCGAGATCGTCGTCCTCCGCCTCCACTGGCTCCGCCACCATGTCGGCGTCGTCTTCTTCTTCAATGGCCTCCTCCAGATCAGGAGCCTCCTTTGCGATCTTCTTTGTGGCGGTTACATTGCTCGCTTTCATGAATGGAATCGGGTGCGTCATGGCATTGTATCTAGAACCTGTTAGTGAAAAGAGCCAAAAAAAAACCCCCCCCGAAAGATTAGGGAAACTGTGAGCACGTACGTCCTTGTGAAAGCCGCCTTGGTCTGGGTGTCGATGATGGCAGACCCTTCGGCCTGCGGTCCGACGCCCAGCTCTGTGATGGCATCCACGTCGTCCCGCGTCAGGTAGTAGGCGTCCATCAGCTCGATCACGTCGCCGATGGACTCCTTGCCACCGTACTCGAGCTGCTTGAGCAGCTGGTGCCACAGCACAGGGAAGTACTGCTGGCGGATCTCGTTGTGGTCGCCCGACGCCTTAAGCCGCATGTGAGAGTGGATCTCCCGCAGGTACCGGCCCAGCTTGCCCGCCTTGCTGTTGTTGCCCAGCCACGAGGTGAAGCCCGAGTGCGTCAGCTGCCCAGAGACAAAGCTGGCCGGCCGCACCGTGCTGAAAACTGCGTGCGCGGGCATCAAGCTCCACTGCTGCTGGGGACCGTGGATCATGCGGTCGACCAGGTCGCCGTCGCTGATGCTCTCGGCGGCGTTGTCCACCAGCTCCAGATACTTGAGATTCTCCTCGCGCTTGTTGCGGAAGGCGCCCCTGCCGTTCGTCAGGGCCATGGGGCGCGTGCTGAGGTAGTTCTCCTGGATCATCAAGTAGCTGAACTCGTGGTCGTTAAAGTACAGCTCGATCTTGTCGTTCAGCGTAGCCTTGCTGGCCGGCGCAAACAGACCACCGCCGAGCATCTTCTGGCAGATGTCCCACGGCTTGAGGACGACGTGCTTCTCCCAGGCCTTCGTCATGGCCTTGCCCTGGTCAAAGCTCATGCTCGCCTGGTCCAGCTTGGCTGTCGACAGCATGTTGATGATCTGCCGGATATCTTTGTTGGTTCCTTCAATGATGGCGTCGATCACTTCCGGCGACATCTTGAGGCCTTCCCGGTGGCAGATGGTCATCATGCGCGAGCGGATCTGGTCGACGGTCGGGCGGTTGAACCGGATGTCAAAGGCAACGTGGTCGAATGGCCGCATCTTTGGCAGCCTCCGCTCGTTGCAGATGAGGATCAGGGGAACCTCGGTCTTCTTGCAAAACTTGGCGAGAGCGCCGATGCCACCTCGGTCGCCGGCCGACATGCCGTCCACCTCATCCATGATCAGCACCATGTTCTTCTTCTCCGCGTCGACCTTTTTGCCGTCTGCGGCAAAATAGCCCATGAGCGAGGTGTTGTCCATAGTGTCGCCAATGCCGTCTTCTACCAGCCTCTTGCTGCGCGTGTCGCTGGCGTTGGTCTCGATGACGTCGTGGTCCGCAAGCTTGGCAGCCAGGTGCGCCGCGGTCGTCTTGCCAATGCCGGGCGGGCCCGAGATGATAATGGCCCGCCACAGGCCCAGCCCATCGTCGCCCTTCATCTTGAAGTCGTACTTCTTTGCTTTTGGCCAGCCCTTCAGCCACTTTGCAATCCGCTCGACCTGGGCCTTGTTTCCGCATATCTGGTTGAGCTGCGACGGCGCGTACTTGGTTGTCCAGAGCTGCTGCGAGCTCGGGGGCGGCAGAGGGCGGGGCGGCGGCTGAGAGGGCGGAGCACGGCCGCCCGCCCGGGCTGCCTTCCCATTTGCGGCTGCCGCCTTTGCTGCGTTCTTTGTGGCAGCCTTGTGGGCCTTTTCAGCCTCGCGCCTCTGCTCCTCCTCCTCCCGCTCCATCTCTTCCGCTGCCTGGCGAATCTTTTCCAGGTCGTTTTCCTGCTTCTGCCGGGCCTTCAAGGCTTCTTGGCTATCTCCGCCGCCGGCCGGCAGCCGCCGAATCATCTCGAATAGGCCGTTTTCGTCAATGGTGGGGATGCCAAACTGCTTGATCTTGGCCAATTTGCTCGGTCCGGCATCATCACCGAGAACAACCCACCCCGTCTTTGTGCTCGGGCCGCCCGTCACTTTTCCTCCGTAGCGCTTGACAAGAGCTTGGCCTTCCTCTCTGCTGATCGTCTTCAGGAGGCCGGTAAAGACAAAGCTCTGGCCAGCCAGGCAATTCGGTGCGCCCACTGGAATATCCGCAGCCCCGGCGTTCGGCGGCGGACCAGAATTGCCGCCGCCAGCAGCAGCCTTTCTCCAGTCAAACTTGGCCGATCCGTCCTTTGGCGGGGGCGACGGCGCCTGAATCCTAGGAATGGAGTCCAGGATGTCCTGAATGGCAGAGTCGCCAGCAGCGCTTGCAGCAATTTTGTTGGCCTTGGGCGTTGCCTTTGGTGTTGCTGTTTTCGGCTTGGCGGCGGCCGTGGATGTTGTCGCCGGCTTCTTCCTCGGTTTGGAGATGGGTGAGATGTCCAAGTCGGACGATTCTAGTTCTGGCGTCTTTCGCTTCTTTCCGGCACCAGAAGCCTTCTTCGAAGCAGGAGTAGCAGCAGCAGCAGAAGCAGCTCCGGCCTTGAGCCCCTTTCCGCCTTTGACTCCTCTGCCTCCTTTAGGCGCTAGAAAACCATCATCCTCGTCGCTAGAATCCTCGACGGAAATCGCCGCTTTGGCACTGCGAGATGCCACTCTCTTGGGTTTGGGCTCGAAGTCGTCCTCCTCGCTATCATCCTCAGCATAATCGTCGTTCTTCCGCTTGCCTCTCTTGGCATCGGCGGCAAAGATGTCATCACCGCCGTCATCGCCGTCGTCCACAAAAGCATCTTCATCATCTTCATCCTTGTAGGATTTGTATGCACCCGTCGATCGCCTTGTACGTCCATTCTTGGCTGGCGGCGGAGCTTTTGCTTCGGCCGCAGGCTCAGCCTTCTTGCGTGGGCTGGTCCGGATCTCGACTTCGGTCTTTGGCAGACTCTTTGGTACAGCCTTCGCCGGGGTTGTCTTTGGGTTGGCATCTTGGCTCGATTTGGAAGAGGCAAAGTAGTCGCTGGCAGAGATTTCGACGCCTTTGACGGGCTCGGTTTCACTAAGATGACGATGGTTAGCCACGTACGTGCGGAATTGCACCGTTGATGTATTGACCACACTTACACCTTCTTCTTCTTCGGGGTTGACTTCGCCGCAGGCTTCTTTGTTCTGTTCTGGCTGTTAGTCAATGAGACACCTTGTGTGAAGACTTGTCTGCAGGAAACACGCACTCCACCACGTCGTCATCGTCGCTCTCTTCCACAACTCTGCGACTCCCTGTCCCAGAAGTTAGTAACAGAAAAAAAAAATCAAAGCGAGAGCAGTCTCTAGATAACAACTCACTGCCACGACCCTTTTTGGCAGCCGAATCGTCGTCTTTCTTGGCAGCTGATTTGGCTGGAGCAGCAGTACCACCTCCCTTGGGGCCAAAGAACGAGCGGATGTCAGGAGCCATCGTCGTCGAGGGGCTTTGATCTAAATTTCTTTTGCAAAGAGGCAGATGAGCAGGAATTGACAATTGCAGCGACAATATATCGGATGGTTTCTGGTGAAGAAGGAATGACAAGGCAGCAATTCTAGAGCAATGCCGTTGGAACCGGCAATCTAGATTCTGGTGGGGAGCAAAAAGGCGTCAATATATTATTAGCCTAGAGGAAAGCTACCAACGCCTGAGCGAGGTTTACGACACGCGAAGATGACGCGAAAAACGTGACTAGAGCTGCCTGTATTAAAGTGGAATCGATAGGGTGTGCTAGGCGGCGTTAGGCGGCCAAGACGGCTTTACAGTGGACACTCATCCACTAGTACTTTTTCTGCCTGATAAATTAGGCAACAAAAAGTCAATGCGAGAAGCGCTACGGAATAGCGTGGTCAGAGCTTCACTCGATTTTTTTTTTGCAGTGCGCCCACTGCAGAGACGGCAGCCCTCCGGCCAGAACGGCGAACTTCCCTCCTCCCCACAGCCCAATCCGGCCCCGGCTTCCGTCTTCTTCTGCCACTCCACGGAAGCAAGCAGGCTTCTCCCGATCAAAATGAAGCACAACGCTTCTTCTGGAGCAGCAATGCTCCGCCAAGCCCTCCAACGGCTGACCCTCCGTCCCTCCACGCAACCGACAATGGCCGCAAGAGCCTATTCTACCGGGACTCTCCGGCGGCCCAGCCTCAGATTACCGACGACGTCAGCACCAGTAAGATCGCAACCAATCCTGGCCGCCGCACCCCCCCTGCTGCGGCAGCAGCTGCACCTGCAGCAGCCGCAGCGCCGTGCCTTCTCGGCCACGGCCGCCGCGCAGGGCACGTGGCTCGAGCCCAGCCTCAACCGCAAGCGGCGCATGATGAAGGGCCGCCCACGCGTGGCCACGGGCGGGTCGACCAAGGGCACGACGGTGGTGTGGGGCGACTACGGCCTGCGCATGCGCGACCACCACCGGCGGATCAGCGCCAAGCAGCTCAAGGTGGCCGAGGACACCATCAAGCAGCGGCTGCGCGGCCAGCGCTACCGCCTGTACAAGCGGGTGAACTGCAACATCGGCGTGTTCGTCAGCGGAAACGAGGTACGTGGCTGCCGCCGCAGGCGTGTGCTTTTTTTTTTTTTTTTTCTGTGCACTTCGTCTCTCTCTCTTTTTCTCCTTTCTAGACTGCTAACTCTTCCCCTCTCGTGCAGATGCGTATGGGTAAAGGCAAGGGCTCCTTCGACCACTGGGCCGCCCGCGTGTCCGTCAACCGCGTCGTGTTCGAGCTGCGGGGCGAGCTCCACGAGCAGGTGGCGCGCGACGCCTTCCGGCTGGCCGGCAACAAGCTGCCCGGCCAGTACGAGTTTGTCAAGCGCGGGGACGCAGCCGTTGTGGGTATCACAAAACTGGAAGACGGCCTGACTCTGGAGGATCTGAAGCGGCCGTGGAAGAAGCTGGCGCCTGAGACCGCAGCTGCAGACGCAGCGTCGTCGGCTGCGCCAACAGAGACGTCGACAGCTTCAAGTCCCGCCACACCGCCGGCATAAGCTGCAGAAAAGAGCAGAGGCAGCGGATTGCCGCTTGCGCAACCCTGCGACGCATTGGCTTAGAGGTAGCCAGCATATATGTATTATTAGCCATTTATCAGAAGAATTTATGAGCTCCCACCACGTCAAAGGCACAAAGTTGGTCGTGATCATGCGTGTGCGCCAAGTCCCATCTCAGTTGGGATGACAGCTCTCCTGGCTTTAGTTATTGCTTCGTCCGCATCTACGTCCTCGCCTTCGTCGTCTTATGGATTTGCCCAACGCAGGTCTCCATCCTGCTTATCATCAAGATTCCTACTCCTCGAAAGACCATCAGGAGACATTCCAGGGCTCTAGATGGTAATGGCAATTACACGAGCGGCTACGATAGTGTGACTGTTTGAAATAAGAACGTAGTTTTATATTGAAAAGAAAAAGGTTACAAACGTAATCTGAAATGCCTTGGTCATCCCATTCTGTCTTTGCTCTTTTTTTAAAAATTACCCTTAACTTTTCCTTCCTCTATCTGCAGTGACCCAGCAACAAGCGTGCATAAGATCAAAGCATTGCGATTCTGCACTCTCCTTTTCATAGCCCAAACCTTTGCGGCTGCGCCTTTGCTTCAGACTCTTGAAATCGAAAGACGCTTCAATCAAAAAGCCAGAATGCCATCTGACCCCATACGTGCACAACTTCAAGCCATAGATAGACCAGAGGAAGCAGTCACTCCTGCTTCCCGTTCAGAGTACCACATCATAAAAACGACAGTCAAGATAAGAAATAGGAGAAATCATTTTAATATATCAGCATAGGGTTTGTGTCATAATAAGTAACAAGGTGAGAAGCAAGGAAAGAGAAAACAAGCCCAGAAAATAGTGAAGTAAATGAAGGCTGCGTGAGCGAGCCACAAAGAAGAATTTGTAAAAACCTCTCTCGTCATCATCGAATAACGGAATCCATACGAGAATAGGAATAGATAGGTAAACAACGTCATATTCTTGTTCGGAGGGAACAAAAGCAATGATGAAAAGACAATAAAAGGCTTTGATCAAAATAAACACCAATGTCCCACAAAACAAAAGAAAGCTAAAGAGGTGAAAACTGGTTGTAGGGTAGAAAATTCTACACCGGATAAAGACTTTTCTTTAGAATCGTAAAGATCAAATCAACTAAAGTCCATAGGTAGCAACCTATGACGCCTCTGACTTAGTGATGATGCCATTGATGCCTGCACTAGTAGGCGTGGTTGTCTTCATCTCGCCCGACACGGATGCAGGACCAGCAGAACCAGGCGCGCCACCAGAGAGGGGAGCAGCCTTCTTGTCGTCTTCGCCACTATCATCGTAGTCTTCGTCAACCTCTACCTTTCTCGCGGCCCTCTCTGGCTCGTTGATTGGTGGAGGCGGCGGCGGCGGGTGATCGAGCCGCTTGCGTTCCTCCTGTGGGTAGTCCTTGGGGTCCGGACCATTCAGAGGGCCATCATGCATGTGGCCGGGGATCTGTGACGGCCCGGACTGCAGGGGAGGGAGGTGGCTAGACATGTTGTGGGAAGGCGGGTGGTGGGCAGCATCAGAGGGATGGTAACCCTCATTGCCGTGACGCTGCTGCTCTTCAGCCCGCCGCATGTCGTCCATGCGACGTTGTTCCTCAGCACGGCGCTGGTCGTCGAAACGACGAGCTTCAGAAGAGTTGCGCCGGTACGGCTCATGAGGAGGCGTTGAAGGCCGGCGATGACGAATATCATCCAAGCGAGCACGTGCTTCTTCGGACGCGGGCTTCTTGGAAGCTGGATCATCTTCCCACTCGCGCATTCTCTTGGGGCCGACGGAGGGAGGCCGGTCGTGATCCCGGTGCAAGCCTACTTCAGGAGGAATACCAGACTGCGGAGGAGGTGGCGGCGGCGGCGGTCCAGATTCAATGGGTCCCTGCACATTCGAATCCGGGTGCTGGTACGGCGGCTGGTGCTGAGGATATGCCGACTTTGGCGATGGCATGCGGTTATCATGCACAAGTCTCTGCTCACCGCGCGGCGGACTCGAAGAGCGATACATAAGGGGGCTGGGGCCAGAAGGACCGGGCGGCGGAGGCCCGTTGATTCCGTTGCTGTTAGAAATGGGTGCCGGGCCGATGTAGTTCGGATTTTGTACACGCGGCGGGGGCTGCTGCGACGGAGGTGGCGGGGGCGGCTGTTGCTGCGAAGGAGGCGGTGGGCCATAGTGAGACGGAGGAGGGGGGGAGCGTCTCAGCGGGCCGGGAGGGCCATTGCCCAGCGTTCCAGGACCTGGAGGAGGAATGCCATTATTGCCCTGGCGGCCTTGCTCGGGGTAGGGCCGCAGCTGCTGCTCTTGGCGAGGGCTGGGCTGCCGTGCGGGAGCAGGCGGGGCTGCTCCTCTGTAGGGCTCGCGTTGATCAAATGGGTTAGGCGGCTGCGGGGGAGGATTGATCTCAGAGAGACGACCCCAGCCATTCGAACCAGGACCAGGCGGCGGCGGAGGACCGTTAATCGGTGTCGGCTGCTGAGGAGCCGAGCCAGCCCACTGAGGACCAGGAGGGCCAACAGCGTTGGTCTGGTATGCGTGCGGATGCACATCAGTGGGCATCGGTGCACTGCCAACCCCATTGGTCGATCCACTGCGAAGCAGCTGGAGACGAGCCTTGATGTGCGGGTTGTTGGGGTCAAGCTCAGCGGCGCGCTGATAGGCATCGAGGGCATCGCTAATCTGATTGTTGCAGGACTCATACAGGGTACCCAGATCATACCAGACCTCAGAAATGAAGGGGTTCAGGCGGATAGCACGAGAGTAGGCATCCAGAGCATCGCGATATTGGTTGATCTGGTAATAGAGAACACCAATGGAGCACCAGAAGGTAGGGTTACGACCTTCGCGGTAGACAGCTTGTTGGTATGCCTCGTACGCCTTGGGGTATTTTTGTTGAGACATGTAGCAGCGGCCGAGAAGGTACCAGCTCTGGGCATCATTGTTATCTGCACGATTAACTGTTAGATTTGGCGCGACACAAGACATGTGTGCATCAAGTTTTCGATCGGTGAACTGACCTGCTGCGACAGATTTCTCTAGGTACTCAATAGCACGATCCTGGCTGGAGAAGCTGCTGCTCTGGTTGTGATACAACCAGCCCAGCTGCTGCAGAACCTTGGCATGGGTTGGGTCGCGTTCGAGGACACGTTGGTACGCAGCTTTTGCGTTGTCAAACTATGGCACGCAAATGTTAGATATAGGTAAGATTATCAAATATTATGAAGCATTAGATGAATTGATAACGGGATGTCACATACGTCTTTCTGTTGTTCATAGACGTGGCCGATCTGGAACCAGATGTCTTCCTCGGTCAAGGGAGGAGGGGGAGAATTGACAATGTACTTGAAGCACTGTGACAACTTATTAGCAGCGGCGCCTTAGAAGACTCAAATGATGGAATAAGATGAGATCTAGCCTACCTCCAGGCTCTGAGTATACTTCTGCTGTTGCTTGTATATTATACCGAGACGGAAATAGATCTCGTTGGCCTTCTCAAAATCAGGCTGCATAGACATCACCTGAGAGAACGCCTCCTCAGCGTGGTCCAGGGAGCCATAGCGATCATAGAGAATACCAATGCCGTACCAAAGCTTAGGCTCCTAGAAAAGAGAAGAGATTTCGGTTAGAAATGCAAAGGCGACTCAGAAGCGACTAGCACGAAGGCGGAAGACAGAGCGAAGCTTACCTTCGGGTTTCTCAGGTTCACCAGGGCGGACTGGTAGGCGGCATAGGCCTGCTGCAAATCATCCATCATAAGATAGCAGTGGCCTAAGAGTACAGTTAGTTTGGAACGCGCAATCGAAGAATTCATAGCTTGCGCATTTTCTGAGCAAACTGCACTGTGTTGTGGGACACACCTAGACTGCCCCAGACTTCGCCGTTGTTCTGGTCAAGCTTCAAAATCGCCTGGAGATACTCGATCGCTTTGGGGAAGTCTTCACGCGTCCGCAGAATCAAGCTGATCGCGTTCATGGCCGGAATCGACTGGCTGTTTGCCCGCAGAGCATGCTCATAGGCGTTCATAGCCTCGTCGGAGTTGCCCAAGAGCTCGGCAAAGCTTCCTATTTAGCGAAGAGCTGATTAGCGGGTGCGCAAAATGATATATTACTACACGCAGAGACTCTGCACTGCTCGTACCAATTTGCATCCAGACCGCCTCGTTCATTGCAGTGATCTGGCGGGATGGTGCGTATCCCGGCGGGGGAGGTGCCGGAGGCGGCGCAGGCCCAGGTGGGCCGTGATGCATATGCATCTGCATCGTCGGTGACGGATGGTGCTGAGCCATGGCGTCGGCGATTTATATGTCGGCCGGTATCCGGCAGTCGATAGCAATGCAGACGGGAGAAGATAGAAACAATGATCCCGCGGCAGTACGAGAAGATTGGAAGCAGAAAAGTGCAGTCGCTTCTATATAGCTTGCTTTTCTCTTCAGGGTACTCGATGTCTGTGTCGCGACGATGAATTCAACAAGAAACATAGGATAGGAAAGAATAAAAACCAAAAAGGCAAAATAGATGTAACAGAGTAAAATCAAATGCAATAGACAACGCAATCAAGATCGAAAAACTTCGTTGGAAGTATGAACAGCCTGTAATACTGTGCGCCCCGTTGCTGGTCCGTCTGGTGGCGGGTAGAGAGCCAAAACTGGTGCTGGACCAGGGGCGACTTGAACGGCCGTTGGTGTGATAGCAAGTGAAGAAGTGAAGATGGCCCAAAATCAAAAGGGAGATGAGAACATAATGAGGATGACGCGGATGGCAAGCGGCAGGTGAAGAGAGGAAGCAAAAAAAGAGGAGAAAGAAGAGAGCGGAAGAAGAGGAGCAGGAGAAAAAAGAAGGAAGAGGAAAAAAAGGAAGGTTCGTTCTTTCCACTTTCTCTCCTTGCCTGGGCTTTGGGGTTGCTTTGGCTGCGGCGCGCAAACTTACCTTACCCACGAGCTCTTTTTTTTTTTAATCGAATTTATTATTTTATTTATTTTAGCGTAGCGTATTTATTTTAATTCTTCGTTGACGCTTCGCAGGGATTGTTTTGTCTAGTCTTTTTGGTTGGTGTGGGTGGAGTGGATCTAACCTTGGGTCCCAAAACAGGTACTCCCCGCCCCGGTCGCTCCAGGGTTGCGGGAACCACAGATGGGCGCTGAGTGTACCTGTGAGTACTTTTTATCCATGACCCTTTACCGCACCTTTTCTATTTCCTGTAGGTCTCCCTGTGGCTCTGCTGGCCGCCTCCCCCCCCCCCCCTCCCCCCCCCGACCCACACATCTCCCCGTGGCTCTGTGCTTCCTTTTTCCTCCTCTGCGCTTTGTCGGCCGAACCACCACCACCACACAAACAAATAAAAATCCGCTTATCCACAATCCACTGGCGGCTGGAAATGGTCCGTGCATAGAAGCACGTAGTAATGACAGGGGCCACCTTGATTGGCACAGCGTTTTGTTTCGTTTTTTTGGTGGTGGTGGCGTCCGGCTCTGGGAGATGGGCAAAAGAGGAAATATGAGCAGAGCCATGAAATCTCTCGCTACGGAGTAGGTTACGGGGTGAAAAGGGCCAAATTTTCATTTTGCAGGTTCGGGAGAGATTATCGCTAATATTGCCCATTTTCCTTTCTTTTTTGCTTTCTTTTTCAGCCTGTCCCACGCTGTGAAATAACGCCATAATTTTTGTTCAACGACGCCTTTCGCGCCACGATGCAGCACAAGAGCGGTCGATTTCCAGTTCCGTACAATATCCTTCAGCTCGTGCTCAAACGACAAACTGCGCATCATTTTTCCGAAATAGTGTGATTGATCAGTCTTTTTTGATCCGCGTGGGCGATTCTTCTCCCACAGAGAGACGACCCTCCCCTAGCACATAGGGAAAGACAATTAACCTGGCTCGTTTCATCCCATGTTGATTTGCCTCAGATCACCAGAGAACCGCCCATCATTGCTGCCAATTGTGCAGGGTCAGTTGCTAAAAAAGACGGAGGATCACGAAAGAAAGAAAAAATGTCAAAATAGATTTGCGGCGGCTCATGCGAAGCCTTGGAATAACACAATCCCCCAGATAGCTCACTGTGGGACACACTAAGCATACCCAAGCAGAAACCCAACGACATATGTTTTCGTGCACATAGCAGATATTTATGGGGAGCGGAAGCCATTACGAAAGTATGGTGGTGGGATGGGGAGCGTGGCGAACCAGCCCTGGCGCCCGTTGCAGAAGGATGGAAAAGCAAAATAGCACCCTAAAAGGCTTTTCCCCTTTTCGCCTTTTTCTCGCGGCTGACATGACGGACAGCCTAGTAGTGCCTGTACGACTACGTATGTACGACTACGCTACAGCTTCTGCGCTCCGTATGCAAGGAGACAAGAGGCAAAAAGAAAGCACAGAAACAGCTACAGCGAAAAGAGCCAAATATGCATAGCCTGCCATGAAAATGGCTTTGTATCCCGAAGTACCACCGGCAGGGGCTGCTGGTCGCTGAAACTTGGCTCGACGTTTTCCCAGTAATTTAGGGTCTTTGTCGTATCCGAGACACACCCCATCCCTCCTCACTGCTCACCACTACGTATGTGAGTACATGCAGATACTGCAGAGATCGCACGCTCCAACAGGTACACGCGCCACAGGAAACCCTCACACCTCCACAAACACACCCCCCTGCACTTTCCAATCTCCACCCCCTACCTATTGTTTTGTGCAGCAGAAGAGAAGAGAACAAACCAGCTCCATGATAATAATGTTCCTTTGACAAACTCACACCCTCCTGGTGCTTGGGGGGTTCAAAATGCAGCGTGCTTTCGATTTGTCCACCCCACCCGCCTATCCATCTCCTAACCTACCCTCGTGAAGGCTCCTCTTTTTTTAGTTTCTTTTTTCTTACGCAGTTTGCATACTTGTACATCCTCGTACGTACCTTCGACGTGCGTACCAGCAAGCATCGTCGCCTTCTGTCATCCATCTCTTTCTTCCCCCAATTACCCACCCCAACTCCACCCCCCCCCCCCCCCCCCCTTGTGCACTCTTTTCCATTCCCATCCCCCTTTCCTTTCATCTCGTTTTGCCTCCGAAGGCGTAGATTGGCACCAGACACTCAAGACTAAAACTCGTGCTGGAGGCGGCCGGCACGCCATTGTCATAATCTCTGCCATATACGTCGCAGTCGATGCTCAAGTGCGTGTAATATTCCAAACAACGCTCGCTTTATTTTGCAGCTTACATACCTCTTCCCTTTGCTCGCTGATAGCATCCCAGCAAAATGGGTGGGGGGCGCGCGAGAAGAAGAGGTGAGAGAAAGCAGAAAAGGGAGAAACCTTTCAGTCCCAAGCATCACAACCCTGTTCAAAAAACGGGGAAATGCACTCTAAACCCGGTGAACGGGGGTCCATCATCGCGCTTCCGGCTCTCAGCGCAGAAAAACAATAAACTCATCGTCTGTCTCTCGCTCCGTCTTTCTACGTGCACAGAGTGTTTCCTCCAACAAGAGGTTCCGGGCTAAATGCGGTTGGGACGTTGGCTGGCGTTTTCTACCTGCTGTCTGGGGCGGTTGCTGGCTCTTTTCTCCTAGCTCGTGCCGGCGGCTTTCGGCTGCTTGCTTTGGGACTTCCTGCCACCACCCGACATCGTATCGCACGCGAATGATGTGCGATTATGTAATACAGCATTCTGTGCCTCAGCATCGTGAATTGAAAACGGGTGTGTCGCAGTCATTTGGTTTAGGCGTCCTTGAGTTGCGCGCGGAACAAGTGCTGCAGCATTGCACGCTAGGCACTTCCCAAGCATCTCACGCAGTTACGTGTATCGTTGCAGTGCGTGATGGTGGGAGAAAAGATTTGCCTCTCTTTGCATCCATGCGCCTTTTTTAGTGTGCAGCGGGTGGTGCGTCAACAGCAAGAGAGGCAAAAGGGTAATGGGGGGGAAAGATGGGGGCGCTACCAGTAGGGGGGAGGGTTAGGTCTGGCCAGCGGCTGTGGAGGCTAAGAGGCTAAGGCTCGTCGGGGGTTGACAGTGCCCTAGGGGAAAAAGGTGCAAGAAGAAAGCCGGAAAAGGAACAAGATTCATGCAGGTTGCCGATATGGAAGCTTTTCGCCCCCCTTTCCCGAGTTGACCCGTTAAAACGAAAGGCAGATCGTGGCTTTTTTGCTGGGGTCGGCTGGTAGCGGTAGTAGGGGGCTTGGGGGGGGTTGCATGCTATAATATGTGTTTCACTAACGCTATCGTCATCTCACCCATCTCCGCAATGGCGCTGGGCGGAAACTTGCTAGTGGGATATATTGCGTATACGCATAATCACTAACAAAGACACCTGCGCCGCAAGAGCTTGTTGTGGCTTGCCTGCTAGCTTGCCAATGCCTACCTACAACAAGAACCATTTAATTCTACAATTTCCCCTGCATTAGAAGGATGCCACAGAACTGTTGATTATTGCCAGCAGAAATGAACGGCAGATATCTGAATAGACTGCTCTGCAACGACGATATGTGGCCTTGCGAGATTGGGGGAGCTGTTGGAAAGTCGGGGTTGGGGAAAGGGATGTGCGGAGGCAAGGGTCATATGGAGAGTTGGCGCATACGATATGCTGTACGCGTGGATGCGATGGAGCCATCTGGATATAAAAAAAATTCGGGACAAACATGCAAAATAAATAAAGACGCTCGAAGATCTACGACGTAAGTGCTATGTATGCTACTACGGAATCGCTTCCGCAAGTATGGTGTGTTGGATGTGTTTTCGTTTTGAGGCGCATATAACGTGTGCATTATCATTCGTATAAAATAGATTGCGGCGGCAATCTAAAATAATTCCTCCCCATTATCCCTGGACGCAATATACATAGGCTCCGTCGCTATCTTCCAGATGCGAGCGGGTTGGGCTGGCTTCGCTGGCTGGCATGTCAATTTGGTTTCGGTATGTGTCTCGATTTCAAGCCTTGGCCCGCGTGTTCTTCCCGCCGCCGTTTTCTCCTTTTTTTCTCTCTCTCTTCAGCCTACGCAATATAATAAATAGTACATAGTCGAACCTCACAGGCTGCTTACCTCCACACCCGCCTGCCCCGTGAGGTCTATCCTACGCACCATGTAATGTAGCTTACAGGTTACATGCGCGTACGACAGAAAGATTTGATTTGTGTGTTGCAGGAGCTGCTTGTTCCGTTGGAAAAGAGCAGCAAGCTAGACCAGAAAACGACAAATTGGATGCTTTCACTGCCGAGTTGAATGTGACAGGTCGACCTGGGAAGGGCGCCCAAGCAGAACAAAACCAAAGCTTGAATCATCCGTACACAATACGATGTCAACCTCTCCATAAGTATCTCCTTCCTTTTTCCTCTGTCGTAAGGCCAACCAGCCTATCATCTCGTGCCCATTCGTTCGACATACAGAGAGAAAGGAAACAGAAGAGAGCGAGAAAGATGGTGCCGCATCTGCCTGTGCTCCCCCCACCACCATATCTTCCATGGTCGTGGCAGCCATCACGACGCGACACACGCAATGCAGATACAGATACAGATACGAGCACGAACTCCTGCAACTAGCAGGCTGTACGATGCCCTCCCATTCCTGTCCCCTGGTCTCCAAACTTCCCTTTTCCCTCTCTGAAGAGTGCACAGCCAGCTTGCCCCAAATAAGAAACTAAATAAATGAACTGCGAGCAGAAGCACACTGTGACTTGCATGGTTGGTGTTTCATCGCCGCGCCTTCCCCGCCCTCCCTTTGTACACTCAGTTAGAAACAGAGACAAGGTAGGGTTTGTGGATCTGCATATGTAAATTATCTCAGCAGTTTTTCTTCGCAAACACATGTGTACCAAACCCTTTGCATCTCTCCTCTCAGGGAAAACCAAGTAAATCTGACACGCTTTCCACACCGACGACAGCTGCGGAGAAAATAAATGAGGGGCGTGTGGAAAGACTACGTAACCCAAAAGGAACGACCCGAGAGAGTCACGATGGCGGACCACGAGAGTCTTCAATATTTGTCGTGAATTCTAGACTCCTTTCCTTGCCCCATATTCTCTACCTCCCTGCATGATAATTTTACGACGATGCTGCGAGCTAAGCGCACGACTAGCGAAAGAGGCGGGGGGGAGAGATAAAGCGACAGACGTACGACTAGGATTAAAGACCACACTAGGAGGGGAAAAAAGCAAACAAGAATGAACGGACGCTAGCTAAACTGCAGAAAACACAGACCACGAAGCTCTAAGACCAAGTCCATTTCAACGATGATGAACAGCAAAGGATAGATCACAAAAGGTAAAAGCAGAAGAGGTTGCAATGCTACGTGTGGAATATTGGGGGTGCTAGGAAAGCGCCACAAACATCTGGTCCAAAATATGACGATCCAGAGCTTGACAGAGGGAGCCAGAGAGGTCAGGAAATTAGTTAATGATCGATCAATCGACACAAAACTATTTCCCCGATATGGCTAGCTCTCTGCGTATTTTGTACGGCGTACGGCCTGCTCGATTGGGAATAAAGGGGAAGCCCGTGGCAAGACAAACTTGTCTGCTGCCACCGAGCTCGCTCCCTCACCAGAAACCTTCCAGTGCTAAGGCTAGACCGCTTATAGTATCGGCCACGTGCCACAGTTTTGTGTGCACACGGAATGTGAATGCGCCTTCCGATGGAGCGTGCGCGGAAAGCGGGTTCGAGTCGGACAAGCGTGTGTTCTTCTGCCCCATTTGTTTTTTTTTTCATTTAATACCTGTGCTTACTGCGAGGTACGTGGACGTACAAGAGAAGAAAATGGGCGTCTTCTTTTCGGCGTTCCTTGGTTCTCTCGGTATTGGGGTGTAAGCGCCAAGAGAGAAGAAAAGCGTCCGCAATGAAGATGGAACTGAAACTGGGTCCAAGCCAGCCAGATGAGCAGAGGATAAAAGTAAGGCAGAGCGCACAGCACGTGAGAATGGAATAAAAGAAAGCAATAAATAAAACTAGGCACGGTTTTACAATGTGATACAGTGTTCAGAACAGAACGTCTGTCGGCATTTCTCTTCTCGAAAGGATGGCCTGTCATGGGGCTGTTGCCATGTCTGGCTAGCATGGCGGCAACAGACAAAAAAGAACGGGCGACTCCGTGATCTTCCTTGGCCCTACTCCATATGAAGAAAAGAAGGTCTTGCATACATGGCGAACCGCATTGTGCATCCGCCGTGTGTGCCTCTCGCTTCGGTATCGAGGTGGGAAAAAAGCGTAATAGATTCCCGCCGCAGAAGATCAAGAGCCAGTTGTGGATGATGGGCGGCGATCCGACTTTTGTGCAGCGGTCTGGGAGAGAGGGCGAGGTGGGGACGGCGCGAATAGGAGATGATGAGAGCTAAAGAGACATGATACTAACAATTACACGCAAAAGTAAGGGAATGGGCATGGCTGGTGATCGACAGTTTCACGTTTCCCTTCCACCTACTGTTCGCCAAGAGGAGGGGCGTGTGAGAGAGTCGAGGGAGTGCGCTGGACATGCTTTTTTTTGTTGTGTACGAAGTATCTGCATTCCACTTGAATAGCGGCAAAATGCAAAATCGAACAAAAAAAAGAAGCTTCTTTTTTGCTCTCTTTATCTCTTCGGTAGGGAACGGTATTTAAATTTCTGGTCGCCTGGCACTTCCCTGGCCTGCAGGTTCTTGCCTAGGCTAATATGGGATTGTCGTCAAACCGGTGGGTAGGGGAATTATATGAGAGATGCATCATCGTAATTGCCATATATTGGACAACCTAAAGTGCATTATACCCATATATGCCACGGTAGGTGATGTACGTATAAATATATTGCTATTGGGCTCTCTATATTACACACACCTGCGCACTCCTTCAGACATATATGAATATGAACATCTTTCCTTGCTTTGCCTATTAGAGGGAATGAGAGATGGGACGGCACGAACGGGGTTTCCTGTTTTGATTTATATTGCTATTCATATCGCAGTTTGCTTGCTCGGCGAGACATGTATCTTGCAGAGCGCGCAATGTACACGTATATGATGCGCTCTCGCTGCGTTCGAGACATAAGCAGCTTCCATGTTGCTTATTTGGGTCATTCTCACATGCTGCTATTATTATCATTATAGCTTATAGCGTCTCTTTCACGCTGTCCCCTTTTCCCTATTTTGTCTTCTATTCCAGCGTCTCACTGCCTCTTCAGCACGCTCCGTGTTCTCCAGATAATGTCCCTGCAATAATAGTATATGAAAGTACCCATGTATCTCTTTAATTTTCCGCCGGTGGACGACGTGCCGCGCATGCAAATGAACCTCGTGCAGGGGGGGAGGAAATTCTCGCCCTCGGGTACTATATTAGAGGAAAAGGGGAACCCAGGCGGTGCCGAGAAAGTGCCCCATGCTGGCTAGACCAGGCCTCGTCATATTATGTAAACCCAGCTATTGAGTCTGCGTGTTGGTTGCTGGTGCACGCAACACAAGCAATTTCTAAAATTGTTCTTACGGGGCATTTTGCCGCACGTCCATCACAATGCACAGCTAAGCGAATTCGTGCTCGTTATTACTCACAGAACCAGAGAAACAAGGGAGGCCAACGGGCAACCAAAAGGCAGGATACGAAGACACGGCAAAAAAAAAAAAAAAAAAAAAAAAAAAAAGAGAGAGACAGGGGCAGCAATAGGAAAAATCAGCGAGAGAGCGAACACCACACTGCGTCGACGCTGCAGAGTGAATACACTTTGAAAAAATCAGGATCGAAGATTACGCAGAGTCGGGGCAGCGGAGCGACAGAAGTCAGAAAGGCATAAGAAAACGAAACGGCATTTCGAGCGCTTCATGGGGCGTCGCTAGCGTGCAGCGACCAGAGGACAGCCGAGAGAATTAAGGGAGGAAGCATGCATACAACACTGCTCCGCGGATGGAGCTGCTGAATCTGTGCGCACTGGAAAAGTTCACCCTAAAAAAAAACCTGGGGCTGGGTTGTGTGTGAACGCAAACGCATGCGCATGGGCAATTGGCACGGAGAATGTAGGCCTGCGGAAAGACGACGGAGAACCGACCAGAGCCAGGCCAACCCAATCTTGCCCCGATCAACGAATGGGTCTCCTCTTTCTCGCTCCAATCGCACATCGCGTGCATGTGGAATATGCAGCAGGTGCAGGCGTCCTTTTCCCTGTGCTCTTTTCCCCTTTGGTCGAGCGTGTGACCTGAAGATAATAATACATCAGGAGGCGTCGGCGCCAAAAGCGCCTTAAAATTATCCTCGTGGGAGAGGGAGAGTCGGAGGAGGATAGCGAAAAACGGGTTTCCCTTTTTCAATCAGCCAGCCTTGCGTTTTCCTTTCCCTCTCTTCCGCTCCAGGTTTGGTTGGTCACGCCGGCAGGAAGCAAGTCTTGTCCTAGAAAATTGCATCTTTTCCTCGTGCCTTATTTCAATAATGCATCGCCATGCGCATGCATTCCATCCGTGTGTGGTGTATTGCTGTTTGTGCATATCGCATTTGTGCAATTTTTTCATAAGAGAGCAAGTATCGCAGGTCACAAAAACCAGGTATCGCTGCTCTGAATACTTTCGTAACAAGCATGACCCAATGCGGTCTGCATCGAGCCGGTATGCTTACTATCGTTCCAGAATGTCCACAGTGAATATTCCTCCAAAGCATGTACTGTACGCTAGCAGTACCGCGCTGGATCATCCCTCCCTCCCCCCCAGTCGCTGTCTCTCTTCCCTGAGATCACACCATTCCGTCGCAACGGAGCCATTAGCGTTGACGGATTACGGAGTAGCCGTATGCTTCCTGCGGGAGTAGCGTTCTTTTTCTGCCCTTTTTTTCTGCCTGCCATACATTAGCCTGGTACCCATCGTTTCTCCTGGTCCTCTCCCCTGGCCCTGCCTCCCCCCTCCCCAATTCCACGGCCCACACAGCCAAAATGACACAGGCAGACGTTCCCTTCTTTCTTCCCTCCTCCCCCCCCTGCTAAAACACAGCCGGCGGCCAGATGCGCTGGCCACGCCTCTCGCGAATCAAAGTGCCAACGTCCAAGCCCAAGGGCATGGAGGGAAACATTTCGCCACGAGCCAATGGCAGCCCGTAGGAGACCCATCACACGCATGCCCAAAGTCGACGACGTGCATGACAAAAATGTGAACAGCGAAAAAGAAGAGAAGAAGGAAAAAACAAAGTCACATCCGCGTCCATCCCAATCAATCAAGCACCCGCGAACCCGTCCGCATACGTATTTTCCCGTCAGAAGCCAAAATGGTAAACTAGCATGGAGGGTGGCTGCGTGATAAGCCACTTGAGATGCCTGCTTACAGCACAGCAAAATAAGCTGCGAATGCATCTTTGCATCTCTTCTTTTTAGATGTGCGTTTATTTTCACCTGATGTGCCTGCAAAAAGCCTCGTCTGCAATTGAAACAGAATGGAATAAGCAGGGAGGGAGCGGCACTGTGTGCGCAATTTCATCTTGTTTCAAAATGGGGCATCCTTTTTGCCATGTTTGCTGTGTGTGGTTTTACCGCATCTGAGGACCGCCAGGACCCGACACATGCAAGATATGGCAAGGAACAATACTAGTAAAAAAATGAATTGCATCTGACATGCAGAAAGTTGGTCCTCTGTTTGTTGGGGCTGAGCAGAAGAGAGAGGGGGGGGTCTTGCTAGGAAGCCCCAGCAATAGCCGTAGCAGCAGTAGCAGCAGCAGGAAAGATGGAAAATTGACGGTTTTCGGCCTAGTAGCCTGCTTGGTATTTACGCCTCACGAGCTTTACGAACACCTAAAGGCCTTCCTCGGTGACATGTCGCAAAAGGAAAAAACCATCAACTCGACAAGACTCCAGGCAGCCCCAGACATCGATTGCATGTGCACAAAGATCGGTATCATGTCAATAGCTCTTCTTATCCGAAAATCATGTAGTTTGCTAAACATAGCTGAGCACCGTGAAGTATGAAAGATCATTAAAGTAAGGTTGCTGGTAATCAAGATGAGAGCAGAAAATAGAAGCTTCATCGGAGGTTCTTCTCACTTTATCGGTCCTTCCAGCATGGAGTGCACACTTATCGGCCAAAATGCTCAGCAGCCCAAATAAGACTTCCCGTGCGGTGTGCGAGCCACATGCACATATACACACGCATACACCATTACGGCAAAGTCCATCCATGGCCATTCCGTGGATACGTCATGTCTGGGACACAGGTTTTAACCAAAGGCTGGGTAGTGAGCAAGGGAAGGGAGACGGGGGCTCAGCAGTTCGCCGGCTATGAGGTGATTCCCAGACAGATCATTGACCCTGGGAGAATTCACGTAAGAGGTAAAAGGAGAGAGGATGAAAAAAGAATAGAGGGAAAGGGGGCCAAAAGAAAAGAGCAGGTCAGAAACAGAAAACACAACCAAGCATGAAAACGATCCCGACCCTGCGACAATATGTCGATCATAGGAGACAAAATAAATCGATAAGAAGAAGCTTAGAGGAGAGTACGGGCGGGAAAAGACAAGGGGGAGAGGGATACAAGAGCCCCAAACCCGTGCAGACAACGTCCGAGAGCGGTTACCGCAAAGAACGTAGATTTGGCCCTTTTCCTGATGGGGATTTTATTTCTTTATTCTATTGATCGCCGCGATCCCTTTCTCTCGTCGTCCTGATCCTCGCCATGCTCTTCCTGATCGTCGTTTTCATTCTCGACGTTTCTCTGCCTCTCCAGTTCGCCTCTGCGGCTGGATCAACATCCGTTCCCCGTTCGATTTCCACCCAAACTCTGCCTTTCGTCACTGTACCGCGGAAAGCTGAACAGAGGTACAGGGAGTGAATCAGAGGACAGAAACACAGCAAAAAAAAGAAAAGAAGGATGTGCATGTTGTAGATCGAATCGTCCGGACACGCAGCTCAAACCGTAGGGAAAAGGGGCGATGTGGGGAAATATTGATGAGCAATGACCTCGTAGAAGGTGAAGCCTGCGCGATGCCAGGAGCGCCACGGTCAGTGGAAATGGCGCCCTCTTACCAGGGCGCCTCCTGCTTTCTTTTTGCTTGTAGATCATCGCACATGGAAGCCGAGGCTCGCCCTCAGTCGTGATAGACGCAAGATGAATGCATTGCTCGCAGAGACAAGCGAGACAGCGAAGCAGCGACAAGTATTAAAAAAAAGGTGAGACATCGAGCTGGAAGATACTCTACGTCGGCGAACATCATGTGCGGAGACAAGGCTGCAAGGGAGAAACGAGGGTGGGATGGAACAGAAGAAACTGAGGGTGTCCAACGTTCTTTTCTCTCAGCGCCAAGTCGCCACACTCTGTACTTTTATCTTTCCTAGATTGACCTGAACTGACACACATTGATGAGCATCCCACCTCTTCTCTCAAAGAAGAGGCTCCCGGTGCCGAGAGGTAGCTTTCCCGTAGGAAAAGGTAGTCCTAAAAGGGCGGTGCCGGGTAGGGCGACCGGTAAACTCGTGTTTGATTTGTCTCATTCCAAAGTGTCTCACCTTTTTTTTTCTTCTTCTTCTTCTTCTCTCTCGCCCTACCTCTGCATGTTGTTATCTTCGCCTTGCATGTAGGTGAGCCGCCAGGTGCTTCAACCCGCTCACACTCTTTACAACAAAAAGAGGCTGTGTTTTATTTCGGAGGCGCACAAAGCTCCAAACCAGAAAAAGAAAATAAAAGAATCTGCCCAACCTTGTTCCTTCTTCCTTTTTCGTCACCGAGATACCGAAGAACGTTTTGCTGCTCTTCCGAGAACGGCGTTCAGCGAGAGCCGGCGTCAGGAAACGAGGCAAGCGGGCCATTTGACTTGGTCGATAAGATGTAGTTCTGTCTTAATAACCAAGTGCTTTTCGTAGATGCCAAGAGGAAGACAGATGGCTCTTTTCTAAATGATATGCATGCGCGGTGAGCTGCTGAGTGTTACAGAGCCTACTAATAGACGTCGTTTCTTCTTCAAACTGACCGCAAAGCCTCCGGTGCTCCTCCGGGCATCTTTTCTTTTTCCCGGCAAGGCATGCTGTCCGGGCCTTGTGTGCGTCTCGTATTCCGCAACGTAGAAGAGGCATGCGATATCGATGCTGGCCATGCTTTTCCTTTTCGGGAGAGCGAAGAGTGCCTGTCCAGAGCTGGGTTCACCTCTGTCCCCCTTTTCTTGTTTTTTCTCTTCCGTCGTCTGTTGACTACAGGCTCTCAAGATACGCTCTAGATTCAACGAGCTTCTTTTGGAAAACATGACGAGCTGAGACCAAACTGCATGTCATCCTTCCGTATCCTACGCCTGCCGCCATAGGCGACACGCCCTGTTGCGCGTAATAGCCTCCCTGCGCATAATCTAAGACAGAGACAAGGGACAAGCCTGGTAGTTGCCGAGCACCGAGATTTCAGGGACCATGCAAAGAATAGAAGATGAGAATACAAGGAGTTGGCTCCAATATTATTTTTCTTTGTTTATTTTGGCTTGTTTTTAACATTGCTTGTTGCCGGAGTGGGAGAGATGGAGATGTTGCGTCATGGAATTGTTGCAGGAACTATCGTAGGAACTGGTAGGAAGCCACGTCGCAGGAAGCCGTGTCGCAGGAAGTCACCGAGAAAGATTCGGGTCCGTCAAATGAGATAGGCGAGGGCTACCTTTCCAGCCGGTACTTCTTTTCGCTTAGAAAACAAGGCGACACGGGTAAGACAGCTACTATTGTGTGAGCACATTGGATGAGAAGACTAGCAGGCTTCTATCTGAACAGACAAGGTAGCACAATCATGTGAAGCGGAACCTGATAGACCTCTTCGATCAATTTCACTTATGCGCCAAAGAACGCTGATCGTAGAAAGCACCAAGATCTCGCCGGCCATAGAGGGCCCAAGCAGTACACCGTAGACACCGGAGAGCAAATTCGAAAAAGGAATGTCATTTATGTTTGGATTGCATGGCATTACAATTTACCTGTGAGATGGCTGGAGAGATGAGGAACCCAACAGCTGCAGACCAGAAAACCCAGAGACACAACAACGAAATAAAGCAATCCCAGCCCAACTCCGAACAAAACAAAGGCGTTCTTCGTCTCCTATCGAACATCACAATTAGATGAAATCCCGAGCCAAGGAAGAGAAAGGCATATCAGTACCACTTGACCATCATACAGAGAATGTTGAACACGCTCGCGGAACAAAAAAAAAATAGATCGCAAACCCCAAAAATATAAGGCATCACTCGGGACACTCCTTCATCGCTGCCTCTCCTTTCGAAAGGCACCTCAGCAGGACTGGCCCTTGATCCTTCTAATATATATATGATACGTATAACAAGCCAGATATATGGGAGAAGAACACAGATTACAAAATGCGTAAGACAACAAGAAGAAGAACAATGGCAAAATTAACGTTTGCCGTCCCCAACCCCCATGCCGCCAAAAATGCTGCGTCTAGCACCTTGCCAGATTATGCTGCGGCCATGGATGCTGGCCTATGCGCTCGACTTCTCGCTTGAGTCATGGTCCGGCACGTAGCTAGTCTCCCCCAGCAGGCCGCCGGCAGACGAGGACGACGCCTGGGTAGTCGTCATGGTCGCCTGCGTGGCGGCCTTGGGCTGCGTCTGCACCGTAGGGCCCGTCGCAGCGGCAGGCAGAGTCTGGTCGGACGACGAGGGTTGCGCAGCCGCACTTGCTCCGGCAGCAGCTCCTGGCGCCGAAGGTGCGGCCATTCCCCGCGACGCTGCGCTCGCTGCAGCAGCCGCGTGCAGTCGCTGGTCGAGGGCCTTGAGCGCCAGCGCTCGCCGCCGCTCGGCCTCGGCCCGTGTGCTGCCAGGTACGCTGCGGCCGTGATGATGATGCATGTAGCCACCTTCGCCAGCGGCAGCGGCCGCCCGTGCGGAGATGTCAGCAGCCGAGAAGGGGGTGCACAGACGCAGGGTGACGAGGATGCCGAAGACGGCGTTGGAGATGGCGGCCACCAGCGGCTTGAGTGGGCCCGGGAAGAACTCGGCCAGGGCGAACGTCTCGCTGGCGTCGCCGCGCAGAGCCGGGCCCTGCGCGGTGTCCAAGTCGGGGAAGACGGACTTGTAGAAGCGGAGGTATGTCCAGCTGGACAGGAAGCCGAAGACGGCCAGCAGCGTAGATGCGACGGTCAGCAGTGGCGTCAGCGACAGGGCGAATACGGTCACCAGGTACAGCAGAGGGAACCGCGGCACACGCAGAGACAGAATGCCACGGAAGAGCGTGACGGTGTGGGCGGGAACAAGCTGGCTAAAGGCCACGAGGAAGGAGATCTGCAACGGGATGGTGCCGGCGATGGAAGTGAGCCTGTTTTGCGGGAGAGGGAGAAAACAAACATGTCAGCAGGTCCTCATGTATCATTTAAAGAATTTCTGTGCTGGTAGTGATGATTGACTTACGTCCAGTTCTCATCTTGAGTGAGCGAGAAGGCAAAGATCAGAAGGGCAAAGGTGAGGAGGTTAGGGACGAGACTGGCAACGAGCAGGAACTTTGCAAACTCGCGCGACGACCAAGCTCGCTCCAGGTAGCGGCCGCCCTGGTATAGGGTGGCGCATGCAATTCCGAGCGTGAAGATGTTGCTCTCAACGAGTGTCGTGGTCAAGAAGGTCCATGGATAGATGATGGAGAGCTGCGGGATGAGGTTGAGGTAGGGAATGACGATGCGCGATTGGGCAGTCCACTGGCGGTAGCGAATGGCAGCGCTGAGGAAGGACTGGAAGACAAGCACGATAAGAACAAACCGCGTCACCGGCGGGAGATTGAGCCGGGGCGGCATGGCGGAGAAGGACGGAGAAGAAGAGAGCGTGTCTCGCAAAAGAAGGACAGATGAAAGGGGGTAAAAAAATTCGGGAGGAGCCGAGTCGCCCGAAAGGAGAGGATGAATGAACGCAGGCAATGAAACCGCAGCCCCTTCAGATCGTCTTTTGCGTAGTACCCTTTGATAGCAGAAGCTTTCCGAGGGAAGCGCAGATATATTGATGGGACACGCGACGATATGCCGAGAGAGAGTTGTCGAGATATACGGGCTCCAAATGAAGAGAAGACGTCAATGCTAACAAAAATAAGCGTTAAAAGGTATGAGGTGGCTTTCTCTATTGCTGGGTTTGATGATAAAGCGGGTCACGGGAAATCCGTGATGGTGTGCCTTAGGCCTTAGGCAGCAAGGCACAAGCCGCACTTGCAGTTGCTTGACGCGACTGGTGCTCCAGACTAGGAAGGGACGAGGGGGTCTGCAAAATCTGACGGGTTGTACGGAATTAAGGGTGCTACTTACGATTCGCAAGCAAATACGCTTGGGACAGAGGTACCCTTATTTGCTGCTGTGTTTTGGGAAGGAACTGCCAGTAGCGTAAGCCTATGTTCCTGCAGTGCGTAGCCTGGCTTCAAGACGCACGGACCATGTCGGGGACTCGTTTTGGGCAGGCGTCTTGTGTTTGGCGGTTTAGTGTTTTTCTGGTGGTCCAGAATTGCGTACTCACACTGCAGAGGTACATAGCGGCAGCCGCAGAGATAGGCTATACCACGCAGAGAGAGATGCACACACGCGCGCACACACGCACACAATCACCACCCACACACAAACATGCTTCTGGTTCTAGAGAGAGCACAAAAACCGAAGACGGCGACTTCAATCGTCAAGATAAGACCGCCGGATAGGCAAGGAATTGCATCCGGTGTTACTGGTCAGCAGATGCCTTGCATCTGCAACCGTTTAACCCTCTTCTGCGGGCTTCCTTGCCCAGTTGGCCCTTTGGGCGCCAATCAAGGTCTTTTCAGCAAAGCGTGGTAGGGGCATGTTTGGAGTCTATCGAAAGAGAAAGATTGCGGCTTTCTGGCTATTCTCTTTGAGAAGACGACTGATAATTATAAACGGAGCTAGGTCGTTTTGAAATGTGTGCTTCGGTCAGTCGTTGGAGCTGTTGAAAATCTTCACCTTCATTTTTTGCCCTCTTACGCTCTGCTGCGTATTATTACACCTTCTATTTGTCTTGCGTGCGGGTCAGTAATAAGGCCGTTTTCGTCCCTCGGCACGGGTATCCCAGGAGGCCGTCTCTGCACCAAAACCTTAGCACTAGCGGACACCACTTTGGGGGAAGGGTGAAGAATGAAGCATGTCTCGTCCTATCCTTGCCCGCCCACTCCAATCCGTCCAACGCCAGCTAAATGGCCTGGCTAAGCTTAGGTGGCACGGTGTACCTTGACTTACGCTTGTAAAGCGAAGAATACTACCGAGCAACAGAGCCAACCACAAACGCCGGCGCTGTCCCACTTTTGATCTCGCCTGCCTGGCTTTATTTTAATTCCCTTTATTTTTATTTCTATTTTATTTTTATTTTATTTTATTAATATCTCGAGGCCAACACATCAAATCAAGATGCTTGTTTGCTGACTACTGCTGCCACAGGCTCTTATGCATCCGCCCACACTTCGCAGCATGCGCGGAAAACCGAACAGCACTCCCCGTTTTCTTATTCCCTCCCTTCTCTGCTCCGAGTTTGTCGTCATTTGCTTTTACCGAAATGGGACCAGCCGTGAAAATCAAGACGCACTCCCTGGCCATCTGCTCTGGTCACCTGTTTTGTCACTTTTCCTTGGTTGGATGGAGCCTTTTCTGTCCTGCTTTTTCTGAATTGTCGGTGAGATGTGCATATCTGCTTTCCTTCGTGTTCTCGTCGATCTGATCTTGTGCCTTCTTGGCTCTCGACTTTGGCTCTGTCGCTCCTCTTCTCCTTTTTCTTCCCGAACACGCCAGGTGCGGGTAAAGATGTGCGCACAAACAATATGTCAGATGTGGACGGAGTACATACAATCGGATACGATGCGCGTGCGCCAGAGAGGACAAAAAACTGGTATGGGGTTGGTTATATAATAATGCAGTATCCGTCCATAAGATAAGTTGCGTTACTGGGTCCTCTATACTCCGCGTATATTGCAAAACAAAGGGCAGGGTTCACGTACAAAGTACATTCACTATGTATGTATTTACGGGGCTACTTTCGTGCTTGCCTATACGCACACTTAAAATGTGGCCCAGCCACCCCTGAAACATAGTCGTAGGTGCATCGGGCTGTTTCCCTGCTCTCTAATTCCTATTTTATTTTTCGTTCTTCCCCAATTTTTCTGTATTTAAAATATTTAAATTGTGAGGCATGTCAGAACACTGCCATCCAATCACTGTCTGCCGCTCCCCTCAGATCCTTTAAAAAGAAAAAGAAGGAGAAAAGGAAAACTTAACAGAAGGGAAAAGGAATAATGCCCCGGGCTGCCACACACACTTCTCTTCAAAGACAGGCACCCTCCATCATCATTCCCACCACCACCTTACCGGAAATGTGAAGAGAATCGGCGCCAGATACGTGTGTATGTACAGAATAGGACGCACTTTGCACACAGGCGCTCGTGGTCCGCAATCTGCCCGAAACGAGATGCACTTACATACGCTGAGGCCGTAGATAACATGTTTTTCGCAATTGCCTCCCTAGCAGGCACCATGATTTATCGTAAAAAAACATCTTTTTTACCGCACCCACTCCACGCGAAGGCGAATTACAGATACAGCTAGTCCTCGTACACCAACACATTAACCATGCATCTCCCTTTGTTCTGCCAGAGTTCCCCCCTTGTCTCTCTTTTCGGGTTCCACCCAGACCAGACACTGAAGAGAATCCTCCAATTCCCCCCAGCTTCAGCCCTGGTACTCGTACATACTTTAAGCAGGGAGCAAAGATGGGGGAGACAAAGAGGAAAGGGCATCTTCCCCTTTTTCTCAATCTGGAGTTCGGTAAGAGGTCTTGCATGCTATTTGGTGTCGTTCGAACGCCTTTCGAGGCGCGCAGAGCAGTCGATGAGGCTGAGGTGGCCAGGCCCTCGAGGGCGAAACGGCAAGAAGAAACGGGAGACCACGGGACCTGATCCAAGGAAAAGGGAGACAAGAACAAATCTGCAATACAAGAAATAACGGCCAAATTTGCTGGCCCGGAAAGACGATCATTCATCGGACCCGCTTAGAGTGACGGGGCCTCACCCAGTGGGTAACGCTGTCCTCATCTTGCGTTTCTTCGCCACCCCAAAAAGAGGAGAGAATTGAGAGGACGAAAAAGAAGGCAAACAAAGAAAGGTGAGGACAACGGGCATGGGGAAAATATAACCGCAGCACGCATGAGAGCACAGCGTAGAGAGAGGATAAGAGAATATCTGCGCTTCTTTCAACCTTCTTTGTTCGCTGCGATCTTCTTCACATTGAAGAGATCGCAGCGCACTGAAGACTCAAAACGCGGCATCAGGGAGACACGGGGTGGGAGGGCTATTTCGTTTTCGCATCTGGATCGCCGCCAATGGGATGGTGGATGGCATTCAAACCCTTATTTTTCGTTTCGCCCAGACGCCCACCTAAGGGCCAAGTATCTCCGCTACGTATTTCACGTACAAAGTATACTTTAGAAGCGCATTCCCCCCTAGCTTGCTATGTCGTATGGGGTATCAATGTCTGGTGGGTGGGACGAGTACTTCCTTGGTCCGCAAAAAGACTGCACGCTATCCCGTATTGAACCTATCAATTGCCTTCTCGAAGTTCCAGTACTTAATCGGGCTTTGCTTGTCTCCTGCTTGCAAGGTACCCCCTACAGCCTGGTAACGGGCTAGTCGACAGCCTCCCCATCCCAAGGCCTGGAGCTACCATGCCTCCGTCGTAATTGCAGAATATCCGCACGAATGCTAGCTGCTTGAAGACATGGAACTGCACACCAAAATAAGCTGGTGCACGGCACCGCTCCCTGCTGTGTGTTTGGCCGTTCCTTTGCTTCATTGAGATATTCCCCCACCCCTTCCAGCGCCAGCACTATCTCACCACACCCACACGCCCACACCTTCCCATCGTTCGCACCCCCCCCCCCCCCCCCCCCCCCCCCCC
>NTMA01000162.1:0-34052 GCA_002917075.1 Hawksworthiomyces lignivorus
CAGTGCGTTATATACAGTAAATGAGTGTAATTCACACAGTGCCCAACTCAACACATGGTCATGGCAAGGCCTGGGACCCTGACATAATATGAGCTACCCATTTTGTCTACAGTCTTGCTTGTGGCTGAGCCTAAGCCACTCTGGACCCTGTGCACGTGACAGAGTGAGCTTGTCCCATGTGGTTCGACTGCCTGGAGGCTCTCACCATCAAAAGGCTCCCAGCAATCACCGAATCCCTACCTTCCACTAGTATATGTATTCAACATCCATCTAAGCCTTATATCCACTGACAGCTCGATATCGATATCAATATCGGCAAAGGAAAATGGCCAGCCAAAATGATATTTATGCGAGTTGAGATAGGCCTATTTAAAATTTCCTTACTTCGCCTGAAACAATGCCTAGTACAAAGATTAGACCTGCTAGAAACGGCGCTAGACACGCAGGACCCCGCTAAACTTCTGCCACACCTGTGGCTTACCGCTTGAGCCGCTGAAGAATATTTGGCGTCCAAAATGGGATCTTTGGGGCACAGAAAGGATACTTCTCATATGTCGGCACCAGCGTAATATCCTAATTTGCCATATAATAGTATTGAAGATAAAAGCAGCTTGACCTCAAGACCGCTAATCTCTCAATACAACAGTAGATTCTGCCTCGACGAATGCGTTATTAATCAGTAATTGAACAGGCCATATCTCACATGACCACATTGCAACAACAGTCTGCGACCCTAAAGAACGCCCGAAACTTTACGCCTATCGCAGCCATTGCTTCGTACGATTCAATAATCCAAAAACGGGTGCGGCTCAAAAAGCTAAAGAATTTGCCCTGCCAATTGAAGTCGCCTATTTGTCAATCGGGCGTTCGACAAGATTTGTCTTCATTTTATTTCGACTGTACTTTTGCACTCCCTGGTCTAATTCGAAGGGCAGCAAATGGTGCGGCCCACTGGTCTACGTTCATTTTCAGCAATACAGCGGGCAGCTTGGTATTAACTGTCATCCATAATGCCTCTACACTAAAGAAAAGACATTATTGAGTACGCCCATACGTGACTTTGTCAATTTCAACCAAGGTCACTTAAGCTACACACATGAAGTCATGTCGGAAAAAAGGCTTCTTCATCATTGGTTATCCAAAACTTTAATCATCCGCTTCTTGATCAATTTTATTTAAAACAGTTGTTAAATTCAAGCCTGATATCCAATCGAGTTGTCATTCCCATATGTGGTACTGTCATATCCATACGTGTAATCCGTTGTTACGTACGTCGTGGTGGTGGTATATTCCTCTTGACGGGTACCACTGCCTCCTCCACCTCCAGCCGCGCATGCTGCAATTACGGCAAGGAATAGCAAGGCCAAAAAGACCATTATCAAAACAATCACAGCCGTCCAGGCTGCCGTAAGCGGAGTCAAAACCAGAATAGCGACCGTATAACAAGCCCAGACACCGAAGCCGGGGCCAAACTTCAAGAAAGCGGGCAGGTCGATATCAGAACCCAAGAAATTTGAAGTGCCAAATCTCCACATGCATACTTGTTTCCAGAATATTGTATTTCCCACTGCCCAAGCGCCGATGGTCCCCCTCCGAGGATAATAAAGGTTATTACGTGTAGCCATACTTTGTGTGGGGTCAGGCAAATAGCAACTGTTGCCAGGACGGCGCACACTATGCTAACCACAAGAAGAGCCGCGCATGCCGTAGCCATAGATGCAAAGAGCGGCTCGCCGTCGGCCGCTGCCAAGGTGTCGGGGAGAGTAGTGTTAGTCTCCGTCGCGAATGCGGTTAATATGACTTTAGGAATGTTCCAAGACGCCGGAAAGGATCGTTCGCACTGAATGCCAGTAACATTGGAGCTGGTGCATATGCCAATTGTTGGAACGCGCCATTGCGGCTAGATAAAATCTCTTAAAAGCAAAAAAAGTACACGATATAGATTGCACATACCACTGATGCCGAAGTAAAACGTATCTGGAAAGGCTGTCAAGTTTGCACCAAGGTAGTCAATAGTCGTATTGAAGTCCGTAAGCGAGAAAAAGTCATTCATAAATATTTCCCTGTCGACGGCATAGATGTACAAGTCCTTCGTTTGAGGCGAATAGCAACTGAACATCAGTGCCAACCCGAGAGCGAGGGAAGCTGTATCATTCGGAGAGTCAGCTTTCTGTGACTTGACACTTTAAAGAAGACACATTTAGGAGATGAATCACATATGTAGACAGCCAAATGCCAATAGCGAAGGAACATAAAGTCGATTTTGGCAAGGCTTTTCAGCGACTCAATCGGACTCAAGCTCACCATGATGGGCTTGAGAAGTCGGTTCTAGTTCCTGTGAATAGGACGGATCAAACAAAGAGCAAGCAGGTTGCCGTGAGGCTTATCTTGGCAGCATGAACAAGCTTTTTATAAATTCCTTATAAAGGCAACCCAGGACACCAGAGTTCCTCGCCCAGCCTATCTCTACGGACGCTCTTGTCAGCAGTCTCGGAATTGTCGAGCGCTACCTAAGTCGGGAATACGACAGAGGCATCCGGGTCACTGAAATTAAAATGGGCGTGGACGTTGTGCTAGGGATGAGCATGTTCCTAATTTATACGTTCCGGGACCAGCTGAGGCTTGTTTACAGCTTCAACAGTGGCTACGAAGAGCCAGATAATATTGAAAAATACCTGGAAGAAGTAAGAGACATTCTTGTGGGTGAGTTGTTGGGCACCCAGTGACCGTAGGCTATGTCCGAGTTCCTCTACTATGCCACAGCAATAAAGGGACGGAAATATTCCAAATGATACTGGGAGCCTATGCAAGACAACCCGCCCCCCGTCCCTTAAAAAATGATTCCGTAGAAATATTAACAGTGTTTGTATGTTGCTTAATGTTGTACCTGACCTTGAAACCAACGTAGGCACTAGTTCTAAGCACGTCTGAAAAAGAAAATTACAAAAAAGTAGCTAGCATATAGAGACATACCAGCCATTTTTATATACTAGCCACTTTTTGTGCAAGTAGGTGATGTCCGAGTTCTAAAGTGGTTGGTGACTTCACAGCGATCTCATGCCAAAGGTTATATAAAATAACCTCGCTATATAGGCAGTAGACAGTCTTCATAAACCTGACATGGAATCCCGTCTGGTATTGCTCAAGCCAGAACCAGTGATGCTATTCTTGGCCGGCTCCGTGTCCTCCATCGCTACAATCATGATATTGTTGAGTTGCCCGACGCCGAACATTATGCCAAGAGAGGGCCTTCCAGGAAGTGACTTGCAAATACCATAACACGAGAACAAAAGCCTGAAAGTCATTGATAAGTCTCTTGGATATACTCGCGAGTTCCCGTCGGGGCGTTCTGTATTTTGTTCTTTAATACTCTCTATTATAATTCTGTGTCAGTGAAGAAATAAAGCTCTATTGGCTCTCGGAATAAAGTAGATTAAAAAAAAAAAAAAAAAAAAAGAGATAAACCTGTGCCACAGTAAAAACTGATAAGATACGTTTTCAATTAATGTATAGAAGACTAAGAAATCCTGTCTGCTATAATTTCGGTTTAAGAGAGAAATTTATTTATGATATTACTGTTATTTGAAGGCTGCCACCGCCAAATATCAAGGACCTGCTATGAAAAAATCGCAGAAATGTCTGGAAACATGAAGTCTCGGCAGGCGCGGGGCAAGGATTGACCTCATTGGGTCGGTACTGTCCGGAATTTCAGAAAAGAAAGAATGTGGTTACGCGAGGCTGTGCGAGTAGTGAGGACATTCTCACCTTCAATCAATCTCACTAGAGCCAAAGACCGTAGAGCTTCAATCGATCTGACTTGAAAGATAGCATCCACCTCTAGACTCTAAGCCGTGACTCTCTCTCATCTCGACCAGTCCGACTACCCAGAACGGAACGATGACATCGATTCCACGCAGCTCAACGAAGCCCAATGCCCGTCACCCGACTGTCCCACTCCTGCTCGACATCCAGAAGACCAAAATGCCACAGGGGAAACTACTCCGCTTCATCGAGAACCTCGAATGTCTATATCTAGAGGAGTCTCTCGCGCAGAGCCAGTATCGGCATGGCGAAGGTTCTCTATCTGCTGGGCCTACGCCATTGTCTCGGTGCTCGATGAATGCCTTTGAGGAGAGAAACTTCGTCGCCTTGTCGTACACATGGCTTCCAAGCCGGCACGAAGACCAATGCAGTCAAAACTATCAAGTCCAGGATAGCAACATGCTAGATTTTAAGCCGTCGCCGGTCCGTGATTGTGTCTTTGACCGCATCACTGCGTATATGCGGCACAGCAAGTTGCACTTGCTATGGATTGATCGACACTCTGTTGAGCAGCGGGAATGCAGAAAGAAGCAAGAGGCAATCCACACGATGGATTTAGTCTACAAACTTTGTAAGCATCCTGTCGCGCTGCTTGGCAGGCCGATCACTCGGAGACATGAATTGGAACTCTTGGCCATGGTTCTCCAAGAGCAGTTCCGACTGTCAGATCCAGCGGATCGCCACAACGCTGGCTCTGCTCTATTGCTGCTACACGAGATAACGACAGACGACTGGTGGACCAGGGCGTGGCCATTCCAGGAGAACTACCGTGCAGGGATAAAAATGACCTTATTGATGTGGCATACATGCACGCCGGAGGTGCAGAAAAAGTATGGCCGCCTCTTCGGAGACGTGCCGGGTGAGCTGTGCATCAACTCCGTGGACTTCTCGTCCAAGGCAACCAAGCTATGCCTCGCACTTGGACGCGACCTAACGACGAAGGAAAGCAAAGCAAAAGAGCATGTGCTCCGTACGGTGGGAAAGTACACAATGACGCTGCCGAGATCGCACCCTATGTTTCCAGCCGTCGTTCGTGACATTGAGAAGAGACTCGCTTCCAATGATTCGGACCGCCTCGCCATCGTCGCTAATTGCTGCCAGTACCCAATTCGTCTGGATGACATGAAGCTAAAACGAAAGGGTTACGATATTAATCTCTCCATGCTAACAATGTGTCTGCTCAACGGTGAGATTCTCCACAATGGTATAACTAGAGGACCGCGTCCGCCGCCGCCAGTGATCATGTCCGAATTCCTGGACACAAACTTCTTCCATGAATTTTGTCCCCCTGAAGATGAACTTGCCCTGACCTTTAACAAGAGTTGTCGATTTGTCGACGTGAAGCTTACACCATGCGGTGTTAGGACCAAAGGGCATCTCTGGAAGCTCGATAGAATGATCCGGACGGCAGGCTTCCCCAGCGAGTTGCCGTTGGCACAAGAACCGCGAGGCAGCCTCACACCACGCCAGCACTGGCTCCTTGGCCACTTGGTAGACGAACTGGAGTCCCGTTTCTATGGTACTCTTGCCAGAAAAGTCAAAAAATACCTCCTGGAATCTCAAGACTATGACGATAGTCAATACCAGAGCATGAATTTTACAAGGAGATATATGCAGATGATGGCTGTGGAGCTGGCCACCGCGATTGATAAAGGGAAGACATTACGGCTGGGATGTCTTTGGAGCGATGCGAAAGAAAAAGAGCCATACCCGAAGGAAAAAGAGTCATACCGTGCCATTTTCATCTGGGATGGCGACGGCCTTGAGGACAGAGACGCCTCGTGTACAGAGAACGAGGCAGGCTACGAGGCGGATGATATGGGCAGTCTCGAGAGCGTCGGTGACGAGAGCGGGTTTCAGCGAAAGGCCCCGCCAGCATTCGTCTTCACAGCGTCACGGCAAATGGATGCAGGTTCCCGTCAGTACGACGCTAATGATCTAGATCGACATGTGTCCCTCGAGGTTGAGTATTCGCGCTTTTGCTCCAGAGAGAGTGATCCACAGTTGCATATCAAGCGCTGGCTTCCTGGGTTGTGTTTTTTTGAGGGTTGTTGTACGGTGTGTGTGGTCTTTCCGTGGCCCCCTGGTGAGACGGCGCGGAGGACCGTCGATGGCTTCTGGGGGGGGAGGCTTGCACACCGTTCGGCTTGGTCCACTAAGCCGAGAAAGTACCGGAAGCGGTGGATGAAGCACTACGGTAAACGGCTTTAATTCCAGCAGAGGCTGTAAGATGAAGTGGCTATCATACCGCAGAGGGATGACAATCAACAATGACGGTGAAGAGGGAAAGCAGTTTTTTTTTTTTTCTTGTCTAATTCCGAACACTAAAGGACACTACTTCTGTAACTACAAAAAGTGTAGATACAAACGCGTTTCAATTATGAGAAGACGCACTGGTGCTTCAAGTGTCCAAAATTTAGCACTAATGAGTGCATGAGAATATGAGGGTTGATCCACATGTAGTATCGCCATCATGAACACGTATTCACCGCGTGAGTAGGCGAGAAGGCATCGCCTCTGCAGGATCGCCGACTGTGCAATTGGGTCCTGTATGATGGTCAGGAAGACGAGAAATAATATGACAGGCGCGGCAAGTGGCTTGGATCTGGTCCTGGCAGCAGTTTAAGACGCGCATCTACTAAGGGGATCTCTCGACTAATATGGACTGCTGTGGCTGTGCAGACTCGTCAGCTGGGTCCGCCATGCTTTTTTTTGGTGCAGTCGTCAATATGCCTTCAGAATCACATGACTTTCTTCTTGTTTTCCTATGTTTTACGCAGTTCTTTATGTGGGGGGAACTTCAGCTCACAGCAGTACCCCTTATTTTCGGCCCCGCGTGAAACAAGGCTCTGTGGCTCAACCTTTCATTTTCGCAATGTCATAAGACGAGACGATCGAAATCGTATTAGCCTTAGTTTTAATATAATGCGCTTTAGCTTTGCAATTTCTCAACGGCTTCTTTTCTTCAATGTTCTAATAACTTCACGCTCACCGTGGTCGACTTCGTGTGTTGGCGGAGGCTAGTCCCGGCAGCTAGAACATGCCTAGCTACGACAAGACAGGCTGTTCAAATCGAGACATACCTTAACTCTATTCCATTATCTGGTCTCCGCATCTAGCAAACACTGAAATATTTATCGCGAAGAGATGCGAAATCGTATCCTAGATACCGGCATATCCGTTGCCTATGAGCCAGACACCAGCTCTTCGGTTGTTGAGTGAATACCCTATAGCTAGAACAAATGGTAGACCGCTAGAAACTGATATGAAGTGCCCAGCATTGTAATCGTTCATGGTCTGCAGGGGCACCCGTATAAGACATGGGCCTGTACAAAGCCTTCCCATGCACCGGTAGTGCCGCCGCCCGATGGGGCAACGCCACCGGCAGCCAGCAAGCCCCACCACAAATCCACCATCCGTAGTGTGGTTCGGCGACTCAAAAACCAGGTATCGAAGGCTGAGACGGAAAGCCTCCCCGATCTGCGCGTGGAAGCCAGGGACGTCACATCTTCAACTGTGTTCTGGCCTGCCGACCTGCTTCCCGAGGAGTGTCCAAATTCACGCATTCTCATGTACGGCTATGATACCAAAGTCACAAAGTTCATGGCCGGCGCAGCAAATAAGAGCTCTGTCCTCTCTCACAGCAAGGACCTTCTATTTGCTCTTAGCAGAGCAAGAACCCTCGACTGCCCCCTGATATTTGTCGCTCATAGCCTTGGTGGGATCGTTGTTAAGGAGGTAGGTCTGTCTTCCTTACAGAAGCTGCAGCGTCTTTCCTAATGCAGCAGTCCAGATGCTTGCGAGGTCATCGATCTCCACAGATCCAGAACTGCAAAATATTGTCAACTCTACCGCGGCAGTTGTATTTCTCGGGACACCGCATCGAGGCAGTCCAGACCTTGCAGCGTTTGGGGAGTGGGCAAGATCCGCGGTGAGCGCCATGGGTATGGACAGCTCGTCGGCCATTCTAGACGCTCTGGGCATGAAAACCACAGACCTGGAACGAGCGCAGGAGACATTCTCTGGGCTCTGGCAGAAATATGACTTCCGGGTGAAGACCTTCCAAGAAGGCCTTGGCCTGACAGGAGTTAGCCTCGGTGTGCTTGGGAACAAGGTCGTCCCCGACTATTCTTCGATAATCGGAGACCATCGCGAAAAAGCCGAAACTCTTCAAGCGAATCACATGGATATGTGCCGATTTACAGGATCAGACGACCCCAATTATGGCAGAGTTGCTGGCGAACTCCGTTCGATCTACCGCTCAATCCTCGACGTATATACGCAAAACCTCCACCGTAGCCGCCGTTTGCAGAGACACAAATCGAATTCTACTACGACCTCCTCTTCAAAGGGAGTAAAATCTGTTGGTGATAAGCTAAGTGACGCCGAGAAGGCATGTATTCTGTCGTTGTTTTTCCCAAGCATGAACACTCGTCGGTTATGCCTTGAGAAGCCAGCTGAGCAGACTTGTCTTTGGCTGTTTGAGCACCAGACATATACTGATTGGATCAATGGGCGAAACCGCGATAAACATTATGGCCTTCTTTGGTTAAAGGGGAACCCAGGCGCAGGAAAATCGATCTTGATGAAGGAGGCCTTCCGCAGAGCGTCAGCAGAGCAGGAGAAGCTCGACTGTCATACTGCTGCTTTTTTCTTCAACGCCAAAGGAGATGAGCTACAGCATTCGCCGCTTGGTCTTTTTCGGTCTCTCCTGTATCAACTTCTGCCAAGATGCCGAGATCATCTCCAACAGCTAGCCAAAGTCTGGAATGAGAAATTCCCGAAAGGGCTAGCAGACGAAGTAAATAGCCCATTTTGGGAAGAAGCAGAACTCAGGTCCTTCTTTCAGTCGATAATCCCACATCTGTCCGCTACAAAAGTGCGTATTTTCATTGATGCTCTCGATGAATGCGACTCACAGCACATACGATCTCAAGCCTATTTCTGGCGGGAAATCACCAAGATGGCGTACCGTTCAGGGGTACACCTGAATGTCTGCCTCTCCAGCAGACATTTCCCGACTGTCACTGTCAGCGACTGCCCGGAAATAATAGTCGAACAGTGTAATAGTCACGATATCGCGACCTATGTCGAGCAGAGGTTTAAGCTCGGAATTGCGGCTGCGGAACCAGACTGGCGGCAATTGAGTGACAAAGTCCTGGGTAAATCTGCCGGAGTTTTTCTTTGGGTGGTGTTAGTAGTTGATGATGTGCTCCAAAAGTGGGACGAGGGGAAAGATTTGGAGTATTTGCTGAGGCAGCTTGACACCGTTCCTGAGGCGCTGGGGACCCTGTTCTCTCAGATGTTCACGTCTCTGGACGCGGACGCAAGACAGTTAACTGTTCGGCTATTCCAGTGGGCTATTCTGGCTGTCAAGCCCCTTCGTCTTTATGAGTGGCACCAAATATTGGCCTTTATTAGGCAGCCTCCACCGTCGTCTCTCCATCAATGGCGGAAGTCGGATTACGCCACAAAGGATGATAACCAACTTGAGAAGCAAATCAGAGGCATTTCAAAAGGCCTAGTCGAGGTGAAGAACATTGCGGATGAGGTGCATGATAGCGGTATCGAAATGATGTCTGTATACGCTGGAGCAGGATCCTTAAACCTGGAACATGGCGAGACCCGCGTTGTTCAGGTCATGCACGAATCTGTACGAGAATTTTTCTTCCAGAGCGAGATATTTTCTGCTCTGGACCCGAATCTCAAGTCGAATCCCATCGGCAATGGACACATTTCGATAATGACCACATGTCTGGACTACCTATTTATCAAGGAGTTGGACGCACTCGTCCAGGCGCGGACCCAAGCAGAGAGACGCGAAAAGGACCAGCCAGAGATGAAAGAATTCTCATATGTTGGATCTCATATCTCACATCGCCCTTCAACTCCATCTCCTCTTGAGACACCTGCGGAACATTTGTTGACAGACCACAAAATCAGTGGAGATAATCCGGCTGAAGCCTCGCGACTCGATGCAGAGTCGTATAACCTAGCCAGCCCGTTAGCAAACAACAAGCGAACGGGGGAAAGCACTAAAAACCTTTCGCTGTTTAATATGCTCAAAGAATCGTCTGATCTGGAGCCGCACCTCAATGTTGCTCGATGGATGGCTGACGACTTATCAGACGCTACCCACCCATATCAGCGGGAGCCCGTCGCGAACTCCATCGAATTCTCAGTATCAGGACGGTCTCAGGTTCTGGAAGATTATCCAGCTCTTCTATCGTATGCGACTTTTGAGTTGTTCACCCACGCACGACTAGCCCAAGATGCAGGTGCGGATCCTAACCCCATTATCGACCGCCTTACAGAAAAGGACACTTGGGCTCGGTGGGTGATACTTAGAGAGGACGTGCCTCAGGAAACTGATCTATTTGATTACGCTTTTGAACTGGGTCTTTTCACGTGGCTCGACAGCAGGGCTCACAACCCCCGGGACGAGGGTTCCAGTTCATCCAAAGGCTATCGGCGAGCTGAGACGACAGTCGTTGACCACATGTTGGCCGGCAGAGGCAAGGACCTACAGCCGAGCATCGAGGTGCCTATACCAATAAGGCCATTTACAACTTCATCGATGCAAGTCCCCCCTCCATTGCCTCCTCCCTGGTTTGTTCATTTGAACCGTGAGGATGATGAAGATCCGCGGTTCCAGAGGGCACTCCCTGGCACAAACAGGTTAGATAGACCACGCAGTTCGTCAAGTAAGTTTCTGCTCCATGCCCTGACCGGCCCACATATCATTCGTCTCCTAGAGAATATGTACACAATTACCAGTCCTAGAAGCACAACCAACACTGACATTTTCCTCTCTCTGCCAGATATGTCACACACGCTTTGCAGGTTCTTCGTTTGGGGTACCTGTGAGGCTGGAAACAGCTGCCTTTTTAGTCATGACCTCGGGGCAGCGACCGAAATTCCCTGTAAATATTTTGCGAAGGTACGTATAACAATAAACGATATCCCTGCACTTTCCGATGCAAACGTTTGCATTTTGCGTTCTGAATGCCGTTGCAAATCTTCTTTCTTTTATTCTTGTTTTGGAGGGATGGAGGCCAATCGTGCGTGGAAGTAAATGACTTCCAATACTCACATAAGACGCCGTAGGGAAATTGTAAGTTTGGCCGAAAGTGTGCCAACCTCCACGTACTCCCCAATGATCACCGTGATCACCGTGTCGACTATAGGGAGAACAGTACCGTTATGAGCGTACTACCAGTCAATAGCCTTGACGTGCCCAGAAGCTCAACTGGGTATAGTTATTCGCCTAACAGTTCAACTACGAATCCGCTCACGGGGGCTACCGATGACCTGCCATCTAGTGCTATGAGCCCTCATACTCTGCCGAATGGTGAGAAATATGGCCACTATCATGGCCGCCAGACTAGTCTGGAGAGTCTCCTTCCTCTACGCGAAGGAAGCGCGCAGCAGAATCCCTTGCATAGGCCACTTAGGAAACGAGGCAGCATTGCAAGCTTTAGTTCCGCGGGCAGTCACACAGGAGTACTAGAAACGACGCAAGGAGGCTATGATGGTCCCGGCAATACAACCATATCACCATTGAAAGATCCTCAACGCCGACTCTCACTGAACGTTGACGATGCATCGAGAGTATTCGGAGGAACGAATGAGAATTTCCCTGTGGCCTATAGACGCCCACCCTCGGCAGTCAGCGATGATATGTCTTCCTCATTTGATGGACTGAAAGGAGACTTGCACTGGAAGAAACCGAAGGAATTTGACTTCCAAGAAGAACTGGAGTAAGTTGAATGCAATAACTTTCGCTTTTACGAATGGCCAAGTGCGCCGCATTTACCTGGCCGCTATGCGGCTTTCGTTCGTAGAAGTTCAATTTCTACTTTACATTCAATCCTTGATTGGTCAAAGGGTTATTCGCTAACTCGAATAGCTTTAAAAGCAGGAATGAGGTAGAAAGATACCAGAACTCATTCCACGCGCGGACACATGTCTGGTCATGCTCTGCTCTCACTGGCTATGAGTGCGCCTTCCACGACAGCACCACTCGGCCGGGTGAGGCTGACGTCTGTGGATACTGCGGAAACGAGTTCAACAGAACTGGGCTGCGAAGTGGGCCTAATCAGGACCGCTTCATCAGAGATCTAGACAGAAGAGAACGACTACATCATCTACAGGATAATCACAAGTTCTGTGAATGTAATTCCAGCAAGTCCTTTTACCGGGCTGATGACTTTCGTCAGCATCTCAAACACTCCCATCATGGCTCTAGCGGGAAGTGGATGGACGTGCTGGTGAATGCATGCATGACGGAAGAAGATTCACTCCCACTCAAGGCACGACCACCACTCCTGTCACACGGCCTCTTCCGCATGTTGCAAAGCAATGGCGATTCTTACTCCCTGCATGGGCACCATACAGACTTATCGGATCCGCCAGACATGTACGCCTCATTGCACGAAGAGCAATTATCGCCGCCACCTGAAGATATGAACCCGTCAGACCCCGACCTAGTACCCCACGAACAGGAGCTGCGCTTTAGTGGCGACCTGTACACGCCCAAATGGGTACGCGGTCATGGCAACAAGCGCAAAGGTTGGTGTGGATTCTGTAAACCAGGACGGTGGCTTGTGCTCAAGAACTCGGCTTTCTGGTATGACAAGAGCTTCATTCATGGCATAAGTGCTGCGACGGGCGACCCATTCCAAGAACCTCTGGAGACACGCCGAATGGACGATAATCCCGATGTCTGGGAAGGCTTATGTGGCAGTTGCAATGATTGGATTGCTCTAGTTAGCAGCAAAAGAAAGGGCACGACATGGTTCCGACACGCCTACAAGGTATGTTACGATTCTTCTAACCCCTCTACTTCGTTACGTCCAAGTTGACTAACTTCTGTAGTGCCACACAATCCCGAAAATCAAATATGCGGCTGTAAGGCGTGAGAGCAGCCACACGCGGTTGACGGCATCAGCCAATAAGGCCGTTGTAAGTGCGGCAAACAATACAAGTAGTCTCGGAGGCGAGAGTTGTAAAGGCCTCGATCAGAGTTTCAGGACCCCCGATCTGCCAGTCAGCCATGGCACCTCTGCCTCCCACTGTATATAATAGCGAAGGTCTCAATGACGACCTCTTGGCGTCTGTGTTACATAGGTTTTTAAGGGATGTATTTAATTTTCATGTGGATCAACTCCCGGTCAGTAGAGCCCGATTGTCTGCGTGCCGAATACCAATTCTGCATCTGCGCAGATAAAACTACTATCAATTCGGCGAGGATTCGGCAGACTATTACTCTTTACCTTCAATGTGCTTCTTCGCACCCCACCCCTAGCCAGAATTAATTGAACTCCACAAATTGTGCGTGTTTACACGTAGTATCTATAATTATAAGCCCTCTGCACGTAATTCTAGTACATGATTATCTATTGGCGAAATATTTTTACTGGCTTCAAAGCAATACCGCAGCAAGAGGACCAGTATTAATTCCTATACTATGAAATAACTTTTTTTTCTAGTTGTCTCTGCGAAGAAATCAAAAATGACAAAACATGAATAAATGATTCAGTACAAGATGTAGCTCAGTGTACATTTTCACAAATGGCTTATCATGGGAATGCCCCACCCCCTATATTGGCGTAGAATCGAGGTCTATATCGAGCTTGGCTTCGTGATCTATACCGTGTTTCTAAAGATAGCTCTCTTTTACATAGAACTATGAACCATATGTGCATGGGGAACTCACAAATTATCCATAATTCCTTGGCAATGTAGGATATTGGATAATATATGATATCAGATGGAGATTACGTCCAGACATCATTCGACGGTAAACCTCTTTCGCTTCACCGGTAGGAAGTCTGGTGTCTATATGTAGAGCATTGTTCGACAGTAGACAGATAAAAGCAGATTGCCTTGATCTGCCTACTTCGGTTCCAAGGCAACTTCCCACAGCTTAAAGGAGAATAAACATGTCAAAAGACTTCGAAGTACTAGCCCAATAGGATACTTCAAAGCTCCATACTTAGAAACCAAGGCGCGCTATAGGAGGACCATTTTTAAGTTGTTCAAACGCTTCAGACAGAGTTCAAGACTACGATCCGTGATGTACGCTAGGGTGGTCTCTTTTAGCTCCGGCTATCTTGTACGTCAGTCTGGTATTGGCCAGTCCAGCACAAGATGATCTGCCAGCTAGAACTCACTGTTAGGCCTCCACATCCCTGGAAATATAATTATATGCTTAGGAGATGACTTTTGTACTGATGCTCTGTGTCCTAGTTCTCGAGCCACGTCAGGCCTGCAGTGGCGCTACGTCATGCCAAAGCCCAGGTTTAAATTGTTTCTGCTACTGGGGACACAGCGCATGCCTCGCACCGGGAGAGCCCACTCCGCTTGACTTGAATCCCCTAAGTGGGGATGCCGATATCTTCTCGGGGTCCTAATGACGAGAATCATTTTATCTTTGCACAATGCATCTCAGATCACTATGGAGAGCAGACCAACGACCTTAGTCAGCTAGACTTAGTTTCGTCAATACTCACGGGTGTGCTTGCTGTGCATAAATTATGAAGGAAAAATTTACAAATGTGGATGCGGAAGAATGATGAAACGTACTAAAGAGGAGGCGGAGGAGACAAAATAGCCACGATAAATGATTGAAAGACGAGATACTGCTACAATAATTGCTCGCTGTAGAAAATGGCTGCGTCTGCAACGTTCATATTATTGAATAAATTGTAAATTTGTCACTTTTGCATTTTTTGCGACAAGCCGGCCCCCCTACGAGGTGTTATGCTCTGTGGACCTGAACTACGTCCTCGCAATGGTTTCTCTAGTAATACGGTTAATTTTGTCTGCTGAAGGATATATATAAAATAATACCCTTCATTTGCAAAACTCTCCTGCTAATACAGTAAGTACCTTGGAAACATCCTCAACTGATACCGTATCTACCCATTCTTCTTTTGCATGTATACCAGCACCAGCAGGGCCCCAAATGATGGTCGGGATGCCCTTGTCTGCGAGAAGTGCGCTATCAGCCCAGAATGTACCCTGTCCAAAACCAGGCTGCCGTCCAAGAGAGCGGTGAATCACGCTCTCCGTCATCAGGACAAAGGAATGGTCGCGGGGGAGTTTGAATGGTGGCCGACTAAAGGTAACTCTGCATTCATACTTGAAATCTGGAACCTCCTTGGCAAGTCTCTCCAATATGGCTACAACTTCCTCCTGAACCGTGTCTACTGTCTCGCCCGAAATTGTACGGCGCTCTATCGTCACCGTGCAGAGGGCTGGATAAGAGGAGGCTTCCACGCCGCCCTTGATGAGAGAGGCATGCACGCTGCCGGCATTGTACAGGCTGTCCTCGCCGCCAGATTTCTTTTGAAGACGCTGAGCATATTGGTCTATTTCTACCAAGAAGTATCCTGCCTTCACAATAGCGTCTACGCCGAGGTCTGCGCGAGAGCCGTGGGCTGCGACTCCGAATATGTCAACTTCCAGCCAAACGAAACCCTTGTGCGCAGTCAGGATGATCAAGTCCGTTGGTTCAGCAACTACCGCGCCGTCAGCGCGCCAGCCAGCGCGAAGAACGTCTTCCGTGCCCAGGCTCTCAGCTTCCTCGTCCGACACTCCAGCAAAGATGACGTCTCCCCGGAGCTTGGCTGCCTTGGCATTGGCCAAGGCCACCATTGCGGCTGCTACGCCACCTTTCATGTCGGCTGCGCCGCGGCCGTACAGCTTGGTCCCAACAATCTCGCCGCTGAGCGGATCGCCATCATAGCCCGTCGCTGCCACGGTATCAATGTGTCCGTTGAGCATGAGACTCTTGCCGCCGCCCGAACCGCGCGCCACGCCGACGACAGAGGGGCGACCTGGCGTCCCCTCAATCCAGTGTGTTTCGATGTCGCGGTGTGCGAGCCATGCGACGATGTACCGAGCGATCGCCGCCTCTCCAGGGCCGAGCGTGGCGCCAAACGCTGGGTTGGCCGAGTCGATCTGGACGAGAGTCTGCGTCAAGGAAACCGCGTCGTCGACAGCTACGCTGGTGGGAACCTCATAGTGCCTAGCACCCTCGGTGCACAGGAGAACGACGACAGATGCGCTGGAGAGGCCCAATGCCGCCTTGTCCGCAGCAGTGAGGCGGCGAAGAGCAGCAAGGGTAGAGGACCCGCAGGGCCCTGCCTGGATGCCGTTTTCTTGGAGGTACAAGGCAGCAGTGTGCGACTCATAGTCCGAGACGGTCGCGCTCGCGTCAACGCCAGCCTTCAACAGCGGCCACGCGATGCGAGACACAGTGCCGCAGTTCAGGCCCTCCATAATGGTGACAGAGGTGCTCTCGCTGCTGCACTCCCCCTTCTTCAGGTTCTTCCAGACGCAGGCCGCCGTGTCCGGTTCCACGGACATGACAGCGGTTTGATGCCTCCCTGGTTGTTTGTAGTGCGAGACAACCGATTGTGCAAACGAGCCGACGCCAACCGGGACAACCACCAGGTCGGCCTGGGTGCCTTGTAGCTGGTCATCAATTTCGCTCATCATGGTTAAATAGCCATCCACGATCCACTGGTATAAAGATCCCCCCAAAATTAGCAAAACAGCGACCGCCACCCACTATGGTCGTTTGGGTTATATGCAGCCCACCTGTGGGATGTCTCCGGCAGGACTGTCTTTGAAAACATAGTCCTGGATGAGGATGCCTCCTCTTCGCAGCGCTTCAGATTGTGCGGCCAGAACGGTTTCATCATAGTCGCCATCGCACTGGACTACCGTGGCACCCTCTTGTGCGATCAGCTCCCTAGTTGCAGGATGCATACTTGCCGGGACATATATTTCTGCAGGAATCGACAGGAGTGCAGCCATGTGGGCCACGGCGCGACCGTGGTTGCCGTCCGTAGCTGCAAAAAGCACAATATTACTGGCTGCGGCAGCATCTCGAACAGCCTCGAAGCTGGCGTCTAGGCTGAGGCCCAGCTTGCTGACGACGGCCCGGTGGATGCCCCACGAAGCACCGAGGATCTTGAATGATGGCAGCCCAAGCCGGCTGCTCTCATCCTTCAAGTAGACAGCGCCAACACCGAGTTCATTGGCAACTTCTCTGAGACTCACTAGCCGTGTGGGCTGGAAATCTGGCAGCGAATAATGAAAGTTTAATACCTTCTTCTGGTCTGCGAGAGGTGGAGCAGTCCACGACTGCGCACTGGGGTTGAAATGGAGGGCTCGGCGTTGGGCGCTCATGGTCACTGCAGAGTACTAGACAAGGAAAACAGATACAATAGATGCTTGTCAAGGTGTTATTCTGTATCGTTTAACACAGACTCGGAAGCGGACTGTTATATATGTAGTCCTAGTACACAGGCATCACAGTTGAGATTTAAGTGGGTCCTTGCGCCTTCTGAGTACAGGGCTAATGAAATCGGAACGACGATTGGAGCAATCTCAATATTTGGATGCTGCCCCTCGATTTCTGAACGGGCAGCTCCACGACCAACTTCATAACCCTCTTTTCTCAGAGAATTGCGAGATTGATATTCTTTGTTCGAAGCGCATAGGGAAAACATACCGGAGAACTGTGACTGGGTTGTTTCTTCTGCTGAGGAAGCGAGCATGGATGGAGAGGCGGATGGACTCGCCGCGTCCCATGTCCAGGTTCAAGAGAGCGATGAGCCGCAAGATATTGACTGGCTTGCTCAGATCAACCAGGATATCGATGAATATTTTTTCGAAATGCAATCTGATACAACACGCGCCGACTTCCCCTCTCCGCTGGCAACATTTGACGACTTTTTCATAAAAAATGGCGCTTGGCGGCCATCTGAGCCATGTACCTACTGTAAACAAATGCGCATGCAATGCTTCTTCCTGCAGACCACTTCTGCCAATCCCAACCCCGTTACGTCGTGTTCTAGCTGCGTCGCTCTGTTCCGGAACTGCAGTCTAGCCGAAAGAAGCAAGCGACAGCCGTCACACTTTGAGACACCTGAGCCAGTCATCGGCAACTTGCATGGCGTGAATGAAGAAGATGCAGACTTGTCCTTCGCAGGAGACGCCTGTTCTTCGTTTGCAAACATCGCAACAGTTGCCTCTAAGACAAACAAAAGCCTGAGCTACGGCAATAGGAGCGGTAGTAATAACAACAACAAGAGGGTCAGCTCGCGCTCTGTGGGAAAGACGCGTGTCTTGCGACAATGGTTCTCTACACACCTGGACGACCCATACCCATCTGAAGAAGAAAAGGTCTCTCTCATGAGGCAATCTGGGTTGACTAGGACGCAGGTCTCTAACTGGTTTACCAACGCTCGCCGTCGCCAGCGTTGTACGGCTCGAGCGCTGGCGAGCCAGAATTATTTTGCCCAAGGGTCGCCAATGCCACAGTCTTCATTCGCCGACATGACGCCGTTGGAGCGGTGGCGGAGCTCTCCCCCGGATGATGACCACATCTCGCCGGCCGTCATTGAGCTTGCTCTCAGCAATTTTCCCGTTCGGATCGACTGCTCCGAGCCAAGCAGCGGATACTACGCTGCTGGGTGCGCGTCGTCTGTCAGTGGCGATTCAGGTATCTCTTCCCAGTCACAGCTGCAGTGCGCGTCGTCCAACTCGGCATCGTCGTGCTACTCTCACGTATCCAATGACAGCTACCTCGTGTTGTCCACCAGCTTTATGCCCGTCAGCAGCTTTGAAGACAATATGAGCCAGCCCGCCAGCCAGCCATTGAAGCTCCACGGCTCTCTGACCACTGGGGCTGTCTTGTATCAGTGCACATTTTGCCGTGATGGATTCAAAAAGAAGTCGGACTGGGTGCGCCAGGAGAGATCGGTCCATCTGCGCGGTTTAGATTCCTGGGTCTGTGCGATCCCCCTGCCGGCTACGCAGCCCTATCAGGTGTGGCGCCTCAGCAAAAGCTCTCCCGAATGCATCCTCTGCGGCGAGAATTCGCCAACAGACGATCACTTCCAATCGCATGAGTTTGCTGCCTGCGCAGAACGCACGGTTGAAGAGCGGACCTTTTCCCGAAAAGACCACATGTGGCAGCACTTGTACAAGTTTCACGGCTGCCGCAAGTGGGACGGCTGGACACCTGATTTGAGTCTTCTACGCCACAAAAAGGATGCTATCAAGAGCCGCTGCGGATTCTGCCAAGTGGATTTGGACAGCTGGAACCAGCGAATCGAACATCTGGCGTCTCACTTCCGAGCTGGGCTATCGATGACAGAGTGGATAGGCGACTCCGGGATTCACAATGTGTCCTCTCAGCCGTGACAAAGTCCTCGCTGGCAGGTTTCGTTTGTGGTGTCGCGCTTTGGCTTACATGCCAACTATTGCGCGACAACCCAAAGGCTCGGTTGGACTTTATATGTATTTGCCGTCCGAAAACGGTCTTACTGTCGATTTCTTTACTCTTGCAAGCTGGGCTATGAGCGTCACCAGCATCTCCCTCCAACGTCTGCATAGCGCCGCTACATTGAATTAGATATTCTTATACAGCCATCATATCATACTCCAATTAGGGCAAGAACTGCAAAAGAATTGATATTTACGTGCAAAAGGGCGCAAAGAAGCGTGAGAAATACTACTGAGGGATTGAGGCCAGACAGTCGCCTAGCTGCACGGCATCGCGGTGATTCTTTAGGGCTGCGCCGGCGCCCCGCCTCCGCCCCCCCGCCAGTAGCAGCTCGTCCTCATTCTCGTCCGCCACCGCCCCGTCCGTCACCCATGACCCGTGCCGCCAGCTCGTCGTCGATGGCGACTTCGCCGACGGCCCGACCGGCTGGGACACGCAGGCCTCGGGCAGCGGCAGCTCGGTGAACGCCCGGAACGACGTAAACCACCCGGGCGGCTGCGCGCCGCACGACACATGTGCGCAGCTGTCTGTCAGCATTACCGGAGTAGTCGCGGTCATGCAGCAGCTGACAAACATCGTCGCGGGGCAGACCTACGCGGTCACCATCTCGTACCGGGCCACGGGCAGCACGGCCAACGGCCCCAGCCTCACCTGCCGCATCCTCAACGGGCCGCTTTGGGAAGTCAAGCCCAGCAGCGCCGCTGGCTGGCAGACGAAGCGTTGGACGTTTGTTGCAGGCGGCAGCGGCACCGCGCTGCTGGCCTGCTCCTTACTAGATCTGTGGTGGCAGGCCAGTTGGGTGGCCTGGGGGGCCCTCGTGGGCAGCGAAGGAGGACGTGTTCCGCCGTTTCGTCTTCATTGCCGCAGGCACAGGTCGGGGCCTCCCTTCTCCTCTTGGTGTATAAGAAGGCTGCGAGGCCAATGTGCCCTGTGCGAATCTGGGTGAGTAGGCTGCTTTCAGACTTCGTGAGGTGTTTGTGGGCTTGCATGGCTGCCTTAGTGGCCCACCGGGGGTCTAGGCACGCCGGTTGCCGGAGGTCCCCGTCGGTAGTCTGCCAACGCCTCTACTACTCTATTAGGGTGCGTTCTGTATCCTATATGACGATCACAGTGCCATACCTAGTGCAGGGGTCTGTCAAAGGAAGGCGGTGGTTTTTGATGAACATTCGGTTGTAGAAGGTACGTGATTTGGTCTGGTAGTCTTCGCGGTTCAGGAAAGCTGTTTACCGTTGCTTTAGGTATAGGTTTAATGGAGGTAGTGTGGCCTCTGTATAAGTAAGGCGCTTTGGTGTAGGCCGATAGGCCTTTAGGACTGTGCGGAGAAGAGGGAGATATAGACGGCGTAGCTGTACGGCGGGGCTTTGTGGTTAGCCGTTAAGTAGGATAGGGGTGTGGTAGACCAGAGCGCTATACGCTATAGTACTACGGATGACTGTGGTAAATATAGTGCGTGCTCATGGCAGGGGGTAGCCTTATATTTTTCTTGTAAGCTTCGTAAAAACAAGGCTTTGAGTCTTAAGCTTAAAGGTCACCACAACGGTATGGGCCTGAAAATTAAGTTTGCGGTCTAGCTATATGCCTAGAAACTTCGCGTGTGTGAGTGGTTATAGTTTAATATGACGATCTAGTTATAAAGGCTTTGAAGAAGCTTTAAGGCCTTTGTCGAAATGAAGAAGCTCGCTTTTCGTTAGTACAAATACGACTTCTTTAAACCTAACCCACTGTAAGGCTATTTCCTAAACCGTACGAAGAAGACTATAGTAGTTTTTATAAATGGCCTTAGAGGCTACGATATTGATGTCGTCGAAAAAGCCTATTACTACGATACTGTGAATACGTTGAAAGGTTTAGTATAAAGAGGTAATAAAAAAGTTAAAAAGAATAAAGAATAGCGGTAAACCTTACGGTACGCTTGTCTATACTAACTATATAAAGTAGTTAAGTCATCGAAGGCGAGCTCGGTAGTACGGTATAAGAAAAAGTAGCTGATCTATTGAATAGACCAGTCTGGGAAGCCTAGGATGATCAATGTGTATATTAATCAAAAGTAATTTATATTATCAAACGCGCTTTAAACATCTAGTTGTAATAAAAAGACCTGGCCGTCGGTAGCCTATACAGCGTATACGTAGTCGATAACTAGGCAGACGACGAGCTTCGTAGACCGCTGCCGACGGTTGCCTATTTAGCCCTCCAGTAAGAGGTGGTTAGCCTTGACGACGTCAGTAAGACGGCGTACCATTACTATCTCGATCGTTTTGCCTATAGTGTTTAAGAGGGCTATAAGCCGCTAGGCCTTCGCCTCTTGCCTTTCGGCTAGGGTTTTGCCGGGCTTCGAAATAACTATAGTGCGGGAGTGATTGAAATAGGAGGGCCAGTGGCCTAGTTGTAGGCTACCTGTGGCTATGACGACCAATGTAGTAAAAAAGAGCAGGCCGTAAGCTCGTAGTAGTGCGTTCGAGAACTCGTTGTGTTTTGCAGTTTTGTATGAGGACGTGTGATAGATGGCGGCGGCTAGGTCGTTTGCCGTGACTAGCTGGCTAATGAATATTGGTGGGCCTGTCCTTTGCGGTGTAGGTGGAGGCTTGGCCGCGGGGGTCGGGAAGAAACGGTCGTCGAAAAAGGCTGCTTTCTTGGCATGTGTGGTGGCGAGAGTGCCGTCAGGGCGACGTAAAGGTGGGAGCTTCGACGGTGTCGTAAGGCTGTGACTGTGAAGCCTTGCTTACCGTTTAATTTATTATAACCATCAAAGCTATAAGAAGACTATACTTAAATGGTTCCGCCAACGAGCCGTACTAGCCTGTCGTAGAGTACGTTGTTAGGCGTTACAGGCCTTTCGTACGGCCTTATAGGCCTCGTCTAAGTAGTCTTAGTTTCGTATTTACAACTTTACCTAACGAAAGTTGTATGTAACTTCTTCGATGTAGTGGTCCCAGCTAAAACGATGATATATCGAGGCTTTACCTTTAATTAAAGTAATGACGTAAACGATACTATTTAACTTAATAATAAGTTGTTAGGTTTAATACTTAAGTTCCGCCCTCGTATAAATTATCGACGACAACACGGCGAATAACTAACAACTAAAACGAACAACAGCCTTTATATTCATACAAGCCCAACTAAAGCCCCAGGGAGAGGCCGGCAAAAAGTCTAAAAAAACAGTACAGCCTTACGATGTATAGTCGAAGTCTAGCTAATTATAAGTAGAGTATATAGCCTTTTTGTTGTGGTGGGCCAGTGCGTAGTGTTGACGCGTATATGGCCTTATGGGGAGGGGGCGCCTCGGAGAGGCTGCGAGGGAGGTCTGTAGTGGCGGTAGGAAAAGAGATATAGGCAGTGGTGAGGGTGGCAAGCTTGAAGGCAGTGATCGTGTGCCATATGCGTTGAAGGGCGCCGTCGATGAGGCTCGCGGTAAGCTGATCGTGGGCCGAGATGGACTGTATGGTGGCTGAGAGGGCTTGCCGCTGGTTCGTCGGGATCTGGCAGATATCGGCGATGGCCTGCGGGAGGCCTTCGGCGAAGCGGTTACCGGTGTGGCGGCTGGCGGCGAGGCCTTCTGGCAGTGGTGGGAGCTGGGCGGTGATTGGTATGGGCAGTGCGAATGGTATGGCGACAGGCGAGGCTTTGTTGCGGGCTGTACGGTCAACTATACGGCATTTGGGAGGACGGGAGAACAGTGGGCGGTTCGTGAGGTCTGCTAGAGGCGGTCTGGCAGGCGGCGTGGTGGGCGGTAGGTGTACGGTGATGGATTCGGCAGTGGTTTCGGAAGGCGCGGTGGCGGCGTCGGCGTCGGGCAGGACGTCCACGTCGGCAGGGCTCAGGGCGGCGAAGGGGTTCAGGGAGGCTAGGGAGGGCGGGAGGGCCGCGCGGGCCGCCACAGTGGTGGCGGCCCTGCTCGCGGCAGCAGCCATAGGCTAGGAGAGGGTGTACGATAGCTGAATAGCAAAACAGTGATCACAATGATGGTGGCGGAAAGGTTGCTTCCAAAGAACCTGTGGTCTTGTAGACGCTATTACCATTGTAGACGCTATTACTATCTTTGGGCTTTGTATAAGTTGATCAGGCTTATGGGTCTATGTTCCAAAGAACTGAGCTTAGTGTATCAATGTATGCAATTAGGGCACTGAGAAGGTAAGAGGTTTAAAGGGGTCTTGCAATTTCAGACAAGCGGTAACGACTGAATCACTAGCTTTTATCTAGGTTTCTATCTGGGTTAGGGAGCATGGTATTATATAGCCTTAAACTTCATTCCTACTTCATTCCTACTTCATTCCTAACTTCATAGGTACTTTAATAAGTATTGAAACGGGAGCCGACTGCGCAGGCGGCGACCCTATAGATGCAAAAATGCTAGCCATTGGTCACCGTATAGCACTCCGGGCGGGAGCGTAAATACGGGGAGGTTGTTGTCTGGCCGCAAGATCGTCTGCACCCCAAGGGTGCGTTCTGGCAGCCGTGGGCAATTGCTAGCTTAGGGGCCTCGCAAGAATGGTGAAAAGGGCGTCTTAATTGTTGTTCTATCTCTAAGCTATCTCTCATTTTACGCCTCTTTTTGATATCGTCTTGAGGCCGCAAAAATATTGCTCCATACCGAGTGAAGGCCCCTGGTCGATCGGTCCTCACCTAATAATTTCAGAGGCCTCGATCGTCTCTCATACAATTTATCTGCTGTCACGTGAGCCGCGGCAATCCCCTCACAGGGCTGTGACACGTGCTGAAACACGTGCCCCAGACCTCCCGACTCAGTATTAAGGGAAAAGATATAACAATGTTAAGCTTAAAAATTTATTTCAAAATCTCTAGAGTAACGATATAGTTTTTAGTAATTAACAGAAAAAACGCTTTACTATGACTAAGAAGTTTCACCCAGTTTAAGTCTGTTTTTATAACGGTGCGGGTGGCGGGGGCTGCTCAAGTGGGAGGTTCCTCCTTCTTGCATTCCCGCCCGAGTCAACGTTTCATGCCGGCCATAACCATGGTGCCACAACTGGACGCTCCACAAGCGTATTTTAATCAGAACTCTGCTAATGGAAGGGATTAAAAGCAGTCTAATAGCTTTAAAAGCCTCGTGCGCCGTACGCGCGGTCCCGAGAATCCGTCCAAAGAGACAGCAATCCAAAATGCGTACCTGAAGCCCGCATCCATATGTCAGATCTATTCCGGTGCATTTCGTGTAGCGCTTCTCATCATATATGTTCCAGATAGGCAAAAAAGGAAGACTAAGAGACGCCGAACATCGCCAACAACATTCCCCCCCCCCCCCCCCAAAAAATTTTTTTTTTCACGCCGCACGTTGGAAAGTCTCAATCTTGAAACCGGCATCTCTCAGTACCTGCTTCAGGTGGTTGTCCAAGTTTAACTTGCTCTTGTGGAGCTGTTCAAGCCTGTCACGGATGAGCTCCTGGTCGTCCACAGACATCGGCTCGGCAACAACGGCAACTCCAAGTGGCTCGAGAAGGCCTCTTCGATAGTGCTCTGCCTGGGTGCCATCTAACGATATTCGTAGCACCTGCTTAACGAACAGTAGAGCGAGAGCTTCATGGGCTTCCTTGGCGGACATGTTTAGCGTCTTGATGTCACGCCACACTACAGCAAACTTTGTTAGCCTCGCATCTTCGTACCACACATGAGTGATGGGTTTAGAGGGACAAATATAAGGGGAACGAGTAGAAAGAGAGAATGTAGAGAACATACGCTCGCGAACATTGCGAATCTTGCCGTTGAATGCCGTAACAGTCTCAGCATTCCAAGTACAGTGCAATCCAACCCCTAGTCCAGCCCCTACTGCACCACCCGCAGCAGTTGCGGCACCACCCGCAGCGGCAATAGCTCCGGCCGTCCACCCGACTGGATTCCACCAGCAGAGGAGAGACACTACAGTGAGAATACCGGTAACGGCACCCCCTGTGATTGCAGACTTTTGTCTTGTCGACTTGTATTTTCTTAATGCATTGCCGTAGTCTTCGTTGAGTAGCTGAGTAACAGTATGAACCTTTTTCTGGAGCTCTGACACATTCAGTACTGTGTCCCTGCTATTCCTGACGAGCTCATAGAGGTCCTGATTGCTGATGGCTGTGTTTCTTAGTACTTGACTTAGGAGTTGGTATGGATTGATGAAAGTAGTGAAACAGGGGAAAGAGAAATGACTGACGCAGATGAAGGAAATCACTCGAGATCTTACCTTGCCCGTTTCTCAGCTTTGTTAGACTGCTCTCCATCTCTGTGGAGAGGCTGCTATAACGGCTCCAAAATCCCTTGGCGCCCGCAAAAACCACCCCCACATCTGTAGCCGGAGTAGTAGGCTGCTCGGCGTTGTCAGGTTGACGGAACTTCATCGGTTAGTCTTGATACGCTACAAGACGGGGGGATCTCGCATCCTTCTAGCAACCGGGTCGGGTGGGCATCTACCTGGTCGAAGATGGCCCGTAGCTCTACGAGTCGCCCTGGCACTTCAACATCCAGGTCGTGGAGATTTCCTGCCGCAAGCCATTCCGCACCTCGATTGCTCCCATTCGCATTGAGCAAGTTTTGAGAGCGTCGGTATAGGACGTAAATGTCGACTATCGCAGCCAGGATTCTCATGACATTGGGCAACGCATCGACAGCATCTCGCAGCCTTACACATCGTTAACGGATTGCCGAGGGAGAAACGAGGGTACAAATCATAGAAACTCATACTAACCATGACTGAACATCATTATCTCTAGCCGGATCTGGAACGAAGAACTCGTCTTCACGGATGCCACGGGTATTCAAGATGTACGCATGCTCATACCGCATCGTGTACAGCTCTGGCACTCCAACCGGAAAGATATTGAGGTTGTACGGCGTTCTGTGAATCTCTATGAAAAAGCGATAGAGTATCTGCGGCGCAGTGACAAAGAAGAGGGTTTTGACGTCGGACATAGGATGCTCGCCTGGGTCGTCATATGCGAAGCTCCGGTGGCGAAATTGTACCTTTGAGTTTGCATAGAGAGTAAGCTACATACCGTCTAGATTGGCGCAGCAGGGAGTTTGAGATTGCGTTACCTCGACGGGAACATATGTATCGCGGAAGTTAACATCCGTGACCCCGTTCTGAACTAGGACAGGAACATCCCAATCCTGGAGATTGTTGTCCCTGAAGTGGTTGCGGAAGAGGACAGCAAGCCTCTCGTTAAGCCTAGGACTTCGAGATTCCACCGTATAGTGCCACACTTGTAGTTGAACAGTCAGTGCGGAGGGAGACGCTGGTGGAACGTAGGGAGGCGGCGGATCTTCGTCCATGGCGTCCGGCCCTAACAAGGCACTAGAGCCCAATTGTCTCCACTAGCGAGATACTTTTCGTAGGAAATACAGGCGGAAAAGCGATGAGGCAAGTAAATAGAAGGAAAGATACCGTGAGAAAGTAAGCCGGAGAGTCTCTCTAAAGTCGTCGGTTGGAAGTCGGAAGTAACGGGGCAGTTCGAGAGAGGAGAAGACAGTCCTCGGATAGGGGACAGAGGTATTTAGCCTCTAGTCCACCGCCCACGCTCTTAGATCACTTGAAAGCTCCGATTCCCATCGCTCCTGGACATATTTTAAGTGATGTGACTGTGTAAGTTTGCCCGGTCTGGTGCCCGAAGCTCGACCTGGTCCCAACAAGGCGTATTGCCCGAGGCTGAAGTACGCCCCTTTGCCCTGCATCCATGTCCGTAAAATGTGTGTTCCAAAGCTGCCCGTCTCATCCTCGGAAGCATGTTGGGAGCCTCATAGTGACGTGGCAGGGGCCGGAATGGTGGCCACCAAGGTCCTTGTCGCTGCACCTAAGCGCCAGACCGAATTCAGTCGGAGGCCTCTCCACCAATCAACCGAGACAGTTTCTTCCTGCGGCCCCGGGATAGGCAGGAAACTGCACAAGTTTTGCATTTTCACGCTGCTTTTGCGGGTTGGTGGCGTGGAAAGGCGCAAAGGGGGGATAACAACGCACGAGGCTTTGACACACCTTGATGTGGGTCCCACCACCTCAGCGGGGAAATCCAGCCGCCTTAGTAGGGCATAATGTGGCAAGGGCGAAAAAGGTGTGTGAGTCTATTGGACTACCTGAGCCATACTGGGCCACTGCCTGGGCTAAAAAAGCTCTGCTGTGTCACGTGAGGGGCCCGCAACACATAAGCTCCACCCACAAAGTTGGCCGGAGAGGAAGCCTGACCAAACCTATTTTTTGAGAGGGAGAGTGGTCTCTTCCAGTTTCTCCGCCGCGATACCTAGATCATTCTCTTTTTCACTCATTCTCCCTCCGCTTGCTAAAAAATGTCGTCTGAAGAGCGAGAGCCCTCCGGCCACCGGGCCGAAACGACGGCTCTCCTCGGTTTGCCGAGCCGGAGCCGCAGCCCAAAGCCACCCAACGCAACGGCCGTTTCCACCTACGTAGACAGCCGTATATCCCAGAGGTTGCAGCTCGTTCTTTCTCAATGTAAAACCGACGGCGACATCGACGGTGAGATGTGGGATGACTTTGAAATCCACCGGCGTTCTGCGGAGACCTACTTGAATCAGTATCTAGACGCTCTAGAAAAGGTGCACAAGGAAAGAGGCAGAGATGTCTGGGAGATTGATGACCTTGATGAAGCAGCGCTTCCTCCTGGTAAGAATACCCTACGACCCTTGGTCACCAATGTATGCTGACACGTAGACCTTCTGTGAAGTAGATGCGGCATTGAAACAGCCGGGCTCAAACTCTGAGGCATTGATGAGGGAGCAGAGCCGGCTCAAAATATCCCACGACAGCCTTGAACGACATGTGCTGGCCATGCACGAAACGCTCGGCTTCCTCAAAAGCAGACTTGAGCCGTTGACATGCAAGCTTGCTTCTCACATCGGGGCCGCGTCGATAACCGCAGTTACTGCGGTCAGGTCAGTCTAAGAGCCCCAGCCCAGAGACTGCGTTTTTCTTGCTAATGATTTCTTGAAATAATAGCTCGCTCCTTTTAAGGAACTCACATCCCGCAGTTACGCCATCTATCTGGGTGGCTACCGTGGGAGGCGTGGCGTGCTGCTACTATGACACGGCCAACAAATGGCTTCAGGCAAGGATAATTATGTGGTGCCAGGAGTCACTGGAGGACTTGCTGAAGCGGCTCAATCGACACGAGATAATCGAAGCTGATCGCGCGGATCTTCGAGGGTGGGCATTCAGGGCCGTAGCTCAACTAGCGAAGTAGAGAAATGACGGGAACTTTTCAAGGCGAGTCTCGCCACGGAACTCAGTGAGCTGCCGGTCAGCAAATAATAGCGAATGTCTTAGGATACACATGATCTGTACTTTCTACATGAGAAACGGTAGGACACATCTCATCTCGAACACAGCGCTGAGTCGTGATGCCAAGACAGCTCGACATGGTGCGTTCCGGATCATCGCTAGTGGCACGTGCAAAGACAGCTAGTTTATATTTAAACAGCGAATGCCCTGCGACGGTTCTTGAAGCTTCACGTTTATGAATAATTTTGCTTTACGAAAATGTTGAAAGACTTTTCGTAAATACTCGATATATTTCTTCGTTTTAGAAAAAATAAATACATTATCCAAATATATAATACCAAAATTGTTTAATAATTCATATAATATTTAATGAATATAATTTTGACAAATAATAAATGTATAAATTAATAAATAAAACGAGATAATTAAAATATTTATAACAATGTAAAGAAAACACTCGCATCAAGCCTTCTGGTCGCCTACTGCTCTGGAACGCTTACCCCTCACGATCAACACATTGATCGATGACGAATCTCACCACTCTGCATCGTTGATGATTTCATACTATGAAATCTTGATTTGAGAGTTCTACGTTTTGTATATAGAAGGATCCCAAGTTGGATAGACTATTGGTCGGAAAGGGATCGGTAAGCTGAAGTCTTTCGATCCCAGGACCCCAAGAATTGACCATTATTCTCCAATCTCGTCACGCATCGTAGGCCACAGGCTATTTCTTGCATGTCTTGCAAGAACCCATAGTGCCGAAGACAGATTGTTGAAAACCTTAATGAAGAACCTAAATGCCCTTAGAACCATAAGTGGCAAAAAAATTTGTCATTTCAAGAGAGAATCTCAGCGACCCACACTAGATTTATAAACTCGTAGGAGCATCAACGCAAAGAGTCAAATAGAGCGATGCCATTAAATCGTTGGCCCTGCAGGGTTGCTGGGACTAAATTCGGGATCCCTTCCTCCTGTCCTTTATGGTATACAATATTTACCGTCTTTGAAGCGGTACACATACCAGTGTGGCGCAGGCAGAGTCTGCCCTGTGCAGAGGTGCTCAGCGCTAGTGTAGAGGTGCTTAGCGCCAGTGCCGAGGGTGTACAGTGCCTGTGCTTCACCCTCGAGATGAGCAGGGGGCAGAATGACAAGATTCGTGATTTATATCAGCGGCTCTAGACTCACAATAAAAATAGACGTTTGACCTCACGAAGACGTGTCAAATGGTAGTATATATTATGAGCTATTATAGTTACATGGGTGTGGGATGCTCAAAGTCCAAAAGGTCTTCAGCTCCTCATATACGTGTTGGAAACGTGGGCTCCTTAGTCTGGCAGGTCGATTCAAGTGATGGATACGCCTTCACGAAAGATTTGCCAACAGACCAATTATCGAGTTTTGTGATGTGGTCCTGAAATGTTGGGTCTAACAATACCCTTCCATTGTGGAGGTCGGCAACGACACACTTGTCGTCGCCGTGAGGCCAGTTTATGCTCAGGCCTTCTGCGAATGAAACATAGAACTCGACCTGGACGTAACGCTGGCAGTCCGTGATTAGTGCTTCACGCATCTGGGGCCACGGGATAACGTCCATCCACATCGGATGAGAAATGCGGAATTGGCACTCCAATGGTCTGAGCCATTCTGGCAGAAGTTCGTAGTTCTCTTCGGTAGGATCGATTTGCCACTGTCGAAATTGTTAGGTCCTGGAGACAACTATTTTTCTTTTTCCGTAAAATTTCCCACTTACCCTTAGTAGAATGTAGAAAACAAAGTGTGTTGCAGCCTTCTCTGGTTCCTGGCACACCAGCTCCATCCGTGTTATAATGTCTGATACCGACTTGCTTACAGGATGCGCTGGCCAAGAAGCTGTGTACTTCATCAGACCTGCCAAATTATCTTCCTCTGGGCCGGTAGCTTCCAAGCTGGTGACTCCTTGGTCCAACAGCTGGATTCTAGATGTCTTTAAACCATCGAGCAGATGATCCAAGGGACAAGTTGGTGCACAGTTGAGCAAAGAAGTCCTTCGACCTGGGGATCGTGGAGTTCCGAGTGGCTTCGTGAATGCTGCGCTGGGTGGGGGAGTTACCGTAAAGTCTACAAGAAGACCAGCCTCGGCAAGGGGCACCTTTTCTGAGGGGCCAGCGCCTCCGCTAATACACGATAGGGGGAGAGAATCTGGCTGAAGCGATCGTCTTTTTGTCTGACTCGACGAGATTATACCCGGTGCTTGAATAGATTGGTCTGACTGGACTATTGGAGGAAAGGCGGGTGGGGTTTTAAGGTATTCAGGTTGAAAGAGGTGCCCACCAGGTCGATCCGAGTCCGGAGGAATAAGTTGAATCAAACCTTCGCCGATTGCCTTCAGATTCGAGCGGAGGTTATCGATAATTGCTTGGTGGGTTTGCTGCTCTCGTTTGTACTGCTGAATTTCTGATTTATACTTCTCTACCGATTCTAGCAGTTCGTCAATGCGTTGTCCTTGGCTTTGCAATTGTTGTTTAGTTCTCTCGCGGATGAGCCGTTGTGCTTCCCTGTCTTGTGCCCGTTTGCGCGCAAGCTGTTCCGGAGTGCGTTTTGGAGTTCCTGCCGGCTTTTTGGTACTTGGTTGCGTGGACATGACTGCGCGAGACACAAGAGAGTTGGTATTCTCCACATTCAGGGCGATCTGATTCTGACTCGATTGATGAGGTTTGGCATTAAAACTCGATATAATTTATACAAGAGCAATGACGACTCGACAAGAAATTTAGTTGCTGACTAGGGCTCGGGTACCCCGGTTCTCCAAATTGCCAAATCCTTCTAATGCCGAGATGGAACCTAGTATTGAACAGGTTAGCCAATCTAGTCGTCTTTTGACTACTCCAGCATAGGCCAAACTGATACCAGCTCCAACAAAAGCGGAGCTTAGCGTCATTGTCTGACTCGAACGATGTTGACAAGGCTTTCCTTACTCGAACCGGAATGGAAGCGAAACTGGAGAAAAAGATTTAAGAACACAACGACGTAGCTTGCATCCCGTCAGATCAAGCCAGTGTGTCGAAATCGTCAACTCAATATCACATTTCAACTTTTACAACGTTCGTCAATATGAGTGAATCAAAAAATGTTGCTTTGATTACGGGAGGTGGTAGGTCGTCGAGGCTTGTCAAATACCGACTAAAGCTGCCCAATTCAAAATGCGTCTTAGTCATACGCAGGGAATGACGTTAATTGAATTTACAGGATCTGGAATTGGCCTGGCCACCGCTCGTCATCTTCATGCGAGGAATTGGCGGATAACAATTGTTGACTTCCGCGAACCTCGTGAGGACATAACCAGTTTGGATGCACTGTTCGTCAAGGCTGATATCCGAGAGTTCGGAGATCTTGCCTCTGCATTCAAACTCACAGTTGAGAAATGGGGACGCATCGATTTTGGTATGTTTACACCCGTACAGCAATCACTAGTGCATGACTAAACGACCCTTTATGTAGTATTTGCAAATGCGGGCATCACCGATGTTACCAACTTTTATGAGCGACATTCTGTTGATCAGTTGCCGCCACCCAACACGTTACCAATAGACGTGAATTACACGGGCACACTTTACACGTCATATCTGGCAATGCATTACTTTCGGGAGAATAGTAATCCATCTGGAGGCACACTGATTGCAACAAGTTCAGGGGCAGGTATATATGCGGCCCCTCCGATGCCTGTCTATGCCGGTGCGAAGCACGCCGTTGTAGGCTTGGTGCGTTCGATGGCACCTGTTCTTGAAAAAGAAGGCATCAAGGCGCATTGTGTGCTACCAGGGGCAGTTAAAACCAATATTGTTGACCCAGAAAGCATGAAGGATTATCCAGAGAGTCTATATACCTCCGTTGATGATATAGTAGCTGCCGTGGACTCATTGCTATTTGGTCGTTTTGCTAAAGAAGGGAAAACGGGACGAATCGTTGAAGTTAGCCAAGGGAATATGGTTCATCGCGAGCAACTTGGATTTGTCGATGAAACTATGGCGCGAGTCGTGGGACTAATGGAACAGAAGGATGAGATACGTAGTACAACTATGGATTAGTCATGATAAACAATTTGCAGATCGAAGTCAGTTCACAGAAGTATATAATAAACTTTAGATCAATACTGTAGTTATTCTCAATATAACTTATTCACATTTAACTTATTAGAACAGCCTACTTCCAACGTAAATATTAAAAAGATATATACTATATTATAATTTAAAGACACCGACACGAACAGTCTAACTCCATTCTTCTACGGCGGACACAGATAACATATTGTACGGTTTAAGCCAAATATTCGTTGACGAGCCTAGATATAGTATTTTATCAATGTCAAGACATCATTATGTCGGCTTTGACCTATCTTGACACATACAAGATTGCCTATCCTCAGCGTGTTGGAATAGTCGGCTTCGCGTTCATCTTACGTATCTCCATCACCTGCAGCTCTAGCTTCTCAGCCTCATCCAACCGGCCTTGACTCTGATATGTCGACGCCAGATTGTTCATGTTCGTTAACATGTCAGGATGGTCGGCTCCGAGCTTGGCCTTGCGTGCCTCTATCATTTGTATATATAGCTTCTCAGCCTCGTTCAATCGGCCTTAGTTCCAGTACGTCGACGCCAGATTGTTCATGCTCGTTAACGTGTCAGGGTGATCGGCCCCGAGCTTGGCCTTGCGTGCCTCTATCACCTGTATATATAGCTTTTTAGCCTCGTCCCACTGACCCCGGTCGTAAAGCACGTTTGTAAAAATCGGTATGCTCGCTAGAGTTGTAGGGTCTTCTACTCCTAACTTTTTTTCACAAGCTTTCCAAGATTTTACCATTCGTTCCACGATATCATATCTCCCTTGTAACCAAGCATAACACCCTCCTCTATATAAGAGAGTCGTCCATTTTCCCACCCTATCTTCAGTCGGTTTATAGTCCAAGGCTAACTGAACATGTGGAAAAAGCTTCTGACAAGTCGTCCAATTCTCATAATATTTTATCGGAAATGACGCTTCCATTCGATTGATATACTGTTGTTTAAATTTTTCTTGTTGTCCATACACCTACAACCATTTTCTCATTGACAATTGTACGAGTCTGTGCATCTCAAACTCGTTTCCTTGATCGTTCAAGTTCAAAAGACAGTAATCTCTTAATATTGCAACGTCGTCTTCGAACTCGTCGTCTACACTGTCCACGTCGTTGTCTGTATCATTATCTATGTCGTTACCGTTGTCGTTACTGTTGTCGTTGTTATTGTTGTCGTTGTTAGATTCAGAATTCTCATCTTGGTTGTTGGCTCGTTCGGTAACTGTTATCGCACATGAAAATACATATCTAAAAATTTCCTCTTTTGGATCCTAACACAAGCGCTACACAGTCTGGCACTAACGCTAAGCACCTCTGCCCAGGCTACACATCGTGCCTGGCCATTATTGCTTGTGCTACATACGCCACACCCACTTAAAGCAAGGTGCTTGAAAACGGACCAAGGGGAAGTTTGTCATTTTTTACCCCGGGGTAAAAAAAAAAAGGGGGGGGGGATAACAACTACAAAGGCGTTTCTCCTACACACTTCCATTAATACAGTGTCTTTTTATATATTTCTCTGATATCTCCTCTAATTTCTACATTATGTTATTGAGTCGTAGCTGAAGAGACCCCCTGCGCGGTATGGGGAAGTGTGGAGGATTTTG
>NTMA01000163.1:0-33286 GCA_002917075.1 Hawksworthiomyces lignivorus
TTTTTTTTTTTTTTTTTTTTTTTTTTTTTTTTTTTTTTTTTTTTTTTTTTTTTTGGTTTAGAATAGCAGAGAGGAGGGGTTGTTAAGAAGGTACGAAAAAACTAGGCTGTAATGAGAGCATATTAGAGGTATCTTAGCAACAGCTGAAAAAAAGTTAGGTAGCTTCAACTGAATGCTGCTACTATGAGGTCATTAGGCCGTCAACTTTAGTGGGCTTGCATTTTGACGACACAGCATCCGCGAGCTCCCTTCCGCGTGCTGATGCGAAATCAAGGACTATGGCATCGTGAGTGTTCCTCTTAACCACATCTGATTTTGCTCTGTACACGGGTGTTTTTCCTTTTTCTAGCTATCAACCAAGCAGCCTTGCTCTGACAGCCCCGCCAGCCAGCAGTCGAACCAGCTCTCTATCCCCTTCCGCAAGTCCGCCCAGCTCTCGCTCTCCAGCGCCATTCGCCAGTATGTCACCGAGAAGTACGGCCAGCATCCCGACACGTTCCGCGAGGACATGGAGGTCATCGACACGCTGCGGCGCGACGCCGTGAACGTGCGGGAGGCCCACCCCAGCGGCATCAAGAAGCTGCAGGCTTACGCGGCGCAGCTGGCGTGGATCGGGGGCAAGTTTCCGGTCGAGGTGGGTTAGATCCCGTGCATCCCGGTGGTAGCAGCAGCAGCAGCAGCAGCAGCAGCAGCAGCAGTCTCTCAGACGCCAGAAACACGAGGCAGCAGATTGAGGAGGCACCAGGCAGGCCAGCTGACGCGCGCGGGCGCACGCGTACTAATCTTTGTCTCTCTCTCTCTCTCTCTAGATCGGTGCCGAGTTCACGTGGTACCCCGCGCTCGGCTACAACGTCGAGCGGCCCATTGTGCAGAACAACCTCAAGTACGAGCTGGTCAACGTGCTCTACAACCTGGCCGCGCTGTACTGCCAGCTGGCGGTGGGCACGGGCCACGCCGACGTCGAGGGGCTCAAGGCGGCGGCCAGCTACTTTATGCAGGCGGCGGGCGTGCTACAGCACATCCGCACCACGTTCCTGCCGGACCCGGACGTGAGCGGGGCCCTGCCCGAGGACCTGGACGCGGCGACGCTCGAGTGCCTGGAGCAGCTGATGCTGGCGCAGGCGCAGGAGTGCTTCTGGCTGCGCGCCGTGTCGGAGCGCTACAAGGACGCCACGATTGCCAAGCTGGCGGCGCGCCTGTCCGACCTGTACAACCTGGCCGGCGAGGCCGCCATGAAGAGCGACGCCGTCAGCCGCGCCTGGATCCACCACGTCAGCGCCAAGCACCACCACTTTGCCGCCGCCGCCCAGTACCGCGCCTCGCTCGACTGCCTCGAGAAGCGCCGCTACGGCGAGGAGATCGCCCGCCTGCAGGACGCCCTGCTCTGCGTCAGCGAGGGGCTCAAGGAGAGCCGCGGCGGCTACCTGAGCAAGACGGTCGCCGAGGACCTGGCCGCGCTGAAGCGCCGCATCGAGGAGGACCTGAAGCGCGCCGAGCGCGACAACGACGTCATCTATCTGAGTAGGTCCCTGCTCCTGTTCTCCTCTGCGAATATGACTTTGACAGGTTTCTCCTCCGCTGACCACCTGCCGCAGATGTGGTGCCGCCCAAGTCGGAGCTGAAGATCCTCGACCGCGCCAACATGGCCACGGCGCGCGTGCCGCCGCAGGTCGAGAAGCCGCTCGACTTTCTGGGCGACCACGCCGAGTTCGGCCCGGCCCTCTTCGCCAAGCTGGTGCCTTTTGCCGTGCACCTGGCCCTGTCCGTCTACGAGGAGCGGCGCGACCGCCTGGTCAACCAGAACATTGTGCACGATCTCGAGGTGCTGACCGAGCAGCTGCACGCCGCGCTGCTGGACCTCAACCTGCCGGGCGCGCTGCAGGCCGCCGAGCGCCCGCTGGGCCTGCCGGGCGGCCTGGTGCAGCACGCCGAGGAGCTGCGCCACGCCGACGCCGTCGGCCGCGTCAAGCGCAGCTTTGCCGATATCGACAAGCTGCGGGCCGCCGACCGCGCCACGTTCGACGAGGGCCGCGCCCTGCTGGCGGCCGAGGCCGACGAGGACGCGGCGCTGCGGCGCAAGCACGGCGCCGCGCGCTGGGCGCGGCCCGAGAGCCGCGCCGTCGAGGGTCTCACAGCGGCTGCTGCTGCTGCTGCTGCTGTAGATCCGCAGGGCCAGAAGCTGTGGGCCAACGCCGACGAGATCGACGGCTACTTCGCGTCGAGCGGCGCCAGCGACGCCGTCGTGCGCGACATGTTTTCCGGCGTCGCCGACCTGCTGGCCCTGCTGGCCGGCCCCGAGCGCGCCCTGCTCGACTACGTGCCCAGCAGCCGCAAGGTCGAGCTGCCCGAGCCCGTGCGGCCCGCCCTCGGCCGCCTGCGCGCCGCCTACAACGACGTGCTGCGCCTCGAGAGCCGCCGCCGCAAGCGCGTCGACGCCCTGCGCGACAAGGCCCGCGCCGACGACGTCAAGGCCGACATCCTCCAGGAGACGGCCCGCCGCGAGCGCGCCTACCCGGGCGTCACCATCGTCGCCGCCCACTTCGACTCGTTTTTCGCCGAACGCCTGCGCGCCCTCTACGACGACGACCAGGCCCTCGCCGCCCGCGAGCGCGCCGACCAGGAAAAGGCCCTCGACGACCTCGCCCGCGCCAGCCGCGACTTCGCCGCCCAGAAAAAGGCCGCCGGCGCCGACCGCGGCGGCCGCGACCGCGAGGCCGCCCTGCAGCGCCTCGACGGCGCCCACTACAAGTACAAGGAGATCGTCCGCAACGTCGAGGTCGGCCGCAAGTTCTACAACGACCTCAGCAAGATCGTCGGCTCCTTCCGCGACCAGTGCCGCGCCTGGGTCCAGCAGCGCCGCCAGGAGGCCCAGGCCCTGGAAGAGTACGTCCTCCGTATTTGGGGGGGGGGGGGGGGGGGGGGGGGTGGGGGGGGGGGTTGCTCCCCCATTTCTTGTCACCGTAGTATCTGCTAACATTCCCTCTCCAGAGAGCTCTCCATGCCGGTCTTGTCTTCCCTCTCCTTGGGCCAGAGACAGCCCGATGCCTCGTCGATGCCAGCACCACCGTCGCAAGAGCAACAAAATCTATACTATCCGCAGAGCTACCAACAGTCGCCACCGCCGCAGCAGCCGCAACCCCAGCTGCCGCAGCAGCTATCTATCCAGTCGTGGGCTGCTCCAAGCGCGTTGCCGCAGCAGCCCGCGCCCATCCCCGCTCCCTCCCATCTACCGCAGAACAACCAACAGACAACTCTGCCTCCGTCTCTACAGCAGCAGTTCCAACAGCACCGGATGTGGACGCCGGAGATGGGCATACGGTTTGATACTCCGCCGGCCCCTGGGCCTCCTACAGGGGCAGGCCAACAGCCGTCTAGTGGAAACAAGCAGCCTGGGACATGGGATCCGTCGTCAGGAATTCGGTTTGGATAGGAGGTTAGCGCGTTTTTCTTTTTGTTCATGAAAGAGCTCTGCTTTTGTACATAATTTTTCCCCCTCGTATCGGAGACGTAGCAACCCCCTTGATATCCTCAATAACAATAAGAATATACGCCGCAAAGCGACTGCAGAGTAATCAACACGTTTCACTGTCGCATCTCAAATGCCCACACCAACAGGACGTGTCCCATGAACACCTCGCGGGACAATGAACCGCGATCGGCCAAAGCTACCTCGTCCATCCCATTCTTTGTGGCCAGAAACCTTGGTTTTTACTTCTGCACTCCAAACTTACGCGAGTGCCTAATTGCTACGTGCCCTGATCATCTTCTGAGCGATCGGCAGGGGGGAGTAAGATGTTCTCCTCTGTTCCTTTGCTTTCGTCCAGCATCTCTCTCCCTTTCTTGACCGCCGCAGATATTACCGCCTAATTTGCATCGGTGCTCGGGAGTAGTATACTTTGCCCCCTCTAAACAATGCGAAAGCTAGCAGTGACGCCTCTGATTTATTGACCACTCTCCAACAGCCAAAAGAAGCCACAATGAAAAGGAAAATGGTATTTCTATCGCAGCAAGGCACATGCATGCTCAACATTTTTTTTCGTCTTATCTCGTCTTCCCAGAGACTTGCTTCTATCCTGTGCGACTGGCTGCCTTTCTCTCGTTCGGCGACGTAACCGAATACCTCGCAGCAAGACACGGCAAGACACAGCAAGACACAGCAGAATCCAGCTCTTGTTGGTTTTCCGGAAATGGTAATAATTTTCTCTGACTTACACGAAGGAGTAAGAAGGCAGAACGGTGTGGCTCTTCATTTAATTGGAGGTGCGGCCCCCCTGTCAGCTTATTCCTTGTTGCCCAGCCTCCCTCCTCGCCTCTTACCGCATCGCCCGCCGGACATCCCCAACGGCAATATCCAGGAAAAGATTGTCTATCGTCCACGTTTCCACCGTCCTGCGCGTTTCGGCTTTAGATAATAAAAAAGGAACAGAAAAAGAAAAATCATCATAAGAATAAATAAAAAATTAAAAAAAAAAACACGGAAATCTGAGCTGACAAACCAAAAAGGAATACGAAGGGTAGTACGGAGTAAGAATGAGTGGTATTGGTGACTTTGACAGGCTGCTGTGCACTGTTGCACATGACAGGAGCCTGGGGGGATAAAAAATTAGAAGATATGGGACGCTTTAGACTTATTCTGTTGCACAGCATAAATTTCACAAGATGTTGTTTGTATGACTTTGTGAAAAGTACAGTGCCTCTTCTCTAAACTTCATAGCAGAAGCTCATGTTTGTTATTCTTTTCTAGCGTCTTTTTGCTTCCTTCACCGGTCTCAGGTTTAGATCTCACAACAATGCAAAATCGTCACTGATCGAAATTGTCTTACAAGCTGAATTGTCACTGGTAGACACGAGAAGATAACCCAGACTCTAGCCGAAAGGGGCAAAGGGGTTTCGGTATGCCGCTGGGGGATCCTCTGCTGCGGCTTACGCCCCGTACTCCAAGACAAGAAAGATATGTGCGCCGCCCCAAACTTTAGCGCCGCAGTGCAAGAGCCGAATCAACAAGAAACCCATGCATTCTTTTTTGTGGTAATACAGTCTTGTCTACGGAGTAGTAAACGGTTGCTCATCTTTTCCTTACATTCCGGGTCGACGCGTGAATCGCCAAAAACAAATAAGCGTGAGAATGCCATTTTGTGTCGAACGGAGCCTGCCTTCACTTCTGAAAATAGCCTGAATTGTTGTGAGCGCTGACGGCCACCAGTAATCAATCAACGATACAGTAGCCATGAACTGTCAGCCAATGCCATAAAGGCAATTGTGTCATAAATCACCGAAGGAGGCTTCTTCTTCATTTTCTCTCGTATTATTGTTTTATATGTGACGTGTGGATGGGAAGAGCTGTTTCCCATCTAGAATAGGATTCACTCCAAAACTAATTAAAAAAAAAAAGAAAAAAAAAAAAAGAGAGAGAGAGAGAGAGAGAGAGAGAGATCAGCAGAACTGGCTGGTTGGTGAGGTTTAGGCTTTTGAACACGCTGTGCTTACCAGAGAATCCTGTGCGTCAAAAAAGGAAATCTATTCTCTGGGCACCGATGTACGTCCTATTTCTGCATCTGATTGGCAGGCTCGCTTGCCTGCTGCATCCACTTCCAACTCAAAAGTCACTTCCCAAATATCAAGATGCCTATTAGACGACAACGTAGAAGCCCCAGTTACGCTCTCAATGCTGAAAGGCATCGTTAATTAAGCCCCATCAGATGATTTTGCGTCCACTTTTTCTAGTATTTATTTTGGGAAAACAGTAATCGTTTGGACAAAGGGGAAATTCATGGACTCCGGCGGTCATGTTGGATCTGGCCGTCTGGAAGTGAGTTTCCTCTGTGATGAATCTCACCATCCTGGCAGTTCTCTACCCCATCGTTCTCACTCAATCAGCCGTGCATTGTACGATTATTCTTTCCCACCCTTGATTTGTGGTCTAATCGTTCAGTTTGTCCGTAGGGGAGAGCCGAAGGAAAAGAACTAAGAGACATATGAAGCAGCTGTTTGATATATTGCCGTATATGTGGGGACTGATATAGCCTCAGCACAGCTCTCCCTCCCCCCTACCACCTCGATTTCCATGGCCTCATATTGTTTGCTCTTACATACCTCTTCCTTCGGACATGAGAACTTTATATAAAAATATCGGAACCACTTTCCCACCCAGTTGGGTTTGAACACAGAGGATGGTCTGCCCCTTGGCACTTTAAATCTCGTTTGGGTCCTCCCCAACTTTCTCTCCAGTTCCTGTTCCCATTTATCTGGGTGACTGCCTTTTTCTTTTTTGCATTTTCTCTTGGTATTTTTTTTTTCTTTTTTTTTCTTTTTTGTCCTCGGCCAATATATTCAGACAGGTCCCAGCTGCTTGTATAAGTCCCTCGGGCTCCCAGTAAATAGAGGAGAAACGCTTCAATCATCTGTCATCTCGAGATCCACCACGCAGACAAACCTTTCACAATGGAGACGATCACCTTGTTCCTGCTGTACCTGGCGGTGCCCAGTCTTATCTACTCCGTCATCCAGCAAATCCTCACATGGGGCAAGAAGAATGGCACTTCCAAGCCCAAGTTCCCGGGCCCCAAGCAGTATCCTATCGTTGGCCGTATTCATGATCTACCCCGGTTCTCCATGTGGCTCAAGTTCAAAGAATGGGCCGACGAGCATGGCCCTATCTATCAGACACGCGCCGTGGACCAGACATTTATCATCGTATCAGACGAAAAGATAGCTGAGGAGCTCCTGGTCAAGCGTGGCCACATCTACTCCGGTCGTCCTCAGATCCGCTCGCTCTTCCGCCACAAGGAGGGGCCGGCTTACTCTGCACTGATGGACCGTCATGGTTTGTTTCAGCCTTTTTCATAATTTTCAGTTTACCGTCCTTTTTATTTCTTTAATTTTTTTTTTAGGTGACTAACGCTGGATCAGACATCTGGCAGCGCCAGCGCAAGTGGGTGCACGCCGCCATGGCTGAGGCCCACAAGCACCACTTCTACGGCCACATCGAGTCTGAGGCGCACCGCTTCCTGGCCATGCTCGTCCTCGACCCGGCGCGTTTCCTCGACTACACCCGCGAGCACTGCGGTCGGGTCATGTCGCGGATGGCGTGGGACGACGCCACGCAGGGCAAGGCCAACGGCGACAGCGCGGACTGCACGCTGCACTGCATGTCGGTGTCGGGCCCCATCACCAACACGATGACGCCGCTGTGGCACCTGCCCTTCTTCATGAACCCCTGGCAGCAGTTTGAGGTCAAGCGCGAGGCCGAGCAGCGCGCCTGGTGGCTCAACAACTTCCGCCTGGCCAAGGCCCGCTACCTCAAGGGCGAGCTGCCCAGCGACACCTGGGGCTACCGCTACTTTGAGCAGATCCAGCGCGAGGGCAACGCCACACTCGAGCAGGAGCTCGACCAGGAGGTGTTCGCCAGCTGCATGATCGGCTTCCTGAACCTCGTTGGCGTCGTCACGATTTCTGGCCCGCTCAAGTTCTTCCAGATGGCAATGGCCCTGCACCCGGAGTGGCAGAAGAAGGCCCAGGAGGAGGTCGACCGCGTCTGCGGCGACCGTATGCCCACGATGGCTGACTTCCCCAACCTTCCCACAGTCCGGGCCTGCCTGAAAGAGACGCTGCGCTGGCGGTCTGGTGTGCCATTGGGTAAGCAATTGTCTCTTAGTCTTCGATTACTGCAATGACAGCAAACTAATTTATACGTTTTCAGGCGTTCCTCACCAAGCTGAACGAGATGATGTCTACCGCGGCGTTGAGATCAAGAAGAACACCATCATTCTAGCTTGCGAATGGTAAGTTTTTATTTTTGCAGAGCGGTAGCCAAAACGAGAGGGCATCCAGAAACAGCTTCTAACCGTTTTCCACCTAGGTCCCTCAACCGCGTCCCGTCCAAGTACCCCGACCCCGAGAACTTCCACCCCGAGCGCTATCTGGAGTCTGGCTGGCCCACGTACATGGAGCCCCTCACCAAGTACCCCAACTTCCGCGACGGCGCTTCCATGCACACGTTCGGCTGGGGCCGGCGCACTTGCCTGGGCAAGGACATTGTCGACGACGAGATGTTTGTCAGCGGCGCCGCCATCTGCTGGGGCCTGGACCTGGCGGAGAAACAGTGTCCGCTGACTGGCAAGCCCGTGCCGATCGACACGCAGGCGACCAACTCGCACGTCATCCTGGAGCCGAACCCGTTCCAGATCAGCATTAAGCCGCGTTCACAGAAGCGGGCCCAGCAGATCCTGGACAGCTACGCAGAGGTGCGCGACCAGCTGCGCGTGCAGATGTAGCGAATTTCCGAGGAGGTGTGGAGAGAAGAGAACGCTCGGCATATACATGTTGCGGTAGAAAAATGAAGATCACCCAGCATATTTTCTTTCTTTGGTCATCAGAATGGGTCAAGCTTTGGGATAATGGGTGTTCGGTATTCTGAAAGACTTTTTTGTCTTTATATTTCTATGTCTCTCACGACTTGTTACAATCTTTTCTTGCCTTTTGTATTCCCCTCCTTTGCTAAATCTCTTTTATATGGAATTTTTTTTCTTATTTTATTCCTTTGTGCATACTGCTTGTATGTATTTTGAGAGTCCATTTTGAGAGTCCATAGCAAAATGAGAATATGCTATCCAGCTGTCATCCCTTGTCTATACCGCTGCATATCCATATTGCATATCTCCAAGAAATCAAATTGATAAATTCTCAAAACATTAAATAACAAATAATTTGAATTTACCAACACTTTTCTTTACTCCCCAGACCTGCGCTCGGTTTAGGCCTTTTTTCTAATATCACGACACGATCTATATTATTCATATGATATACGGCATCTAACTTACGTCTGAAAAGTCAACAGAAACAGCGTTGCTAGCAGATCATCGTGTCCGCCTACTACGATGTGCTCTTTATATGTAGGGCAGCGCTTAGCTTAGTCAAATTTCAGACAATATTGGGTATGTAGCCGCAAATTTCTAGAGCAGAAAAAGTACAACCAATCATCTTACAACGGATTTCTTTAGCCAACGGGCTCCTCTTTTCTCCAATTTATACAAAAATGGCGAAAGAGCCAAAAGCAGGCGAAGAGACATATTGGAGAAACAGCACAGTACGAAGTAAGCATTAAGCGTCTAAACTGACTCAGTCCCTAGCGCTGCGACTCTCAGGTGCAAGCAGAGATGATGGGGTATTGAGAGAAGGCTGGCCAACCAGCGTCACCTGTGCACTGAGCTGCATGGTATTGGGATCCCCGCTCTGTGAAGCGAGCTGTTGCAGGGAGAGACGTCAGTGTGCTGGCGGGAGACGTCAGTCAGTAGACAGAAGCTAGAAAGTTGCAAAGGCTGTAAATAGAATAGAATGTAGGATTGCAAATAAAACAAAATCTGAAATGAAAGAAAAGAGCTTTCAATTCAAAGTGCAATCGAAGAGGCGTGAGACGTGAGACGTGGTTTAGAGACATCAGCTCCCCCATCCGCCCAGCATGATCTACGAGTCACCGTTCCCGGACATCAATGTTCCGCAAAATGTCTCCATCTCCCAGTTCCTCGTCAAGGTGAATCCAGACGATACGCCACCAAACAAAAAGATCATCTGCGACTTTGAGAACCCGGATCACAGTCTGACGTATGGCGAGCTCCGGACGCGCGCTGCCCAAGGTGCGGCCACGCTACGAAAAGGCCATGGCATGGGCGAAGGCGATGTAGTGTGTCTCTTTGGCCAGAACTCGGTGAACTGGATGCTCCTGTGCCACTGCATCCTCTGGGGAGGTGGCTGCTTTAGGTATATTGGCACTGCTTTGTCGTGTAGAAGCTTGTCGCTGAATTGTTTCTCACGCGCAAACTTTCTGTTAGTGCCATCAATGCTTTGGCGACCCCTTACGAGCTGTCTCATTATTTCAGCATTGCTAAGCCCACAATTGTTGCGGTCGATGCGGCTCTTTTGCCCAAGGTCCAGAAGGCTCTGGCTGACTCGCCACCAGCTGTCGTGCCCAAGATCATCATCATCGAGGATGGCAAGCACAACCAGGTCTCAGATCTGCCAAAGGTTTGGGGGCCCCCATTCTACTGTTCAAGGGAATTATCCGCAGAGGAGTTTGCCAACTCTAAATATCTGTTTTGCTGTAATAGTTCCCGCGGGACTTCATCAAGTTCCAGGCCCAATCCATCGCTCCCTACGACCTCAGCAACCGCGACAACCGCACAGTCATGGCCGGCCTGTGCTTCAGCTCCGGCACCTCAGGCAAGCCCAAAGGTGTTATGCTGTCGCACTACAGCCTGATCGCCACGCTGCTGACCGCCCGCACCGGCAACCCTTTTATCAACAACACGCACGTCAACGAGGTCTTTTACCCGCCCTTTGGTCATATTTACGGCATGGTGTCGTGCGTGCTCTTCGCTGCCTGGGTCGGTCACTTTGCTGTTGCTATGAAATCTTTTGACTTTCTGCCCTATCTGCGCCGCGCTGCCGCCATCCGCGCCACGGTCCTGCGCCTGGTGCCGGCTACCGCCACGCGCATGACCAAGGATCCGGCCGTGCGCGCCCTCGACCTGACCAGCGTACGCACCGTCATGGTGTCGGGCGCCGCGCTGGCGCCGGAGACCGCGCGCGCCTTGAAGGAGATCTTACACCCGGAGGCCGCGGTCATCAACGGCTACGGCATGACCGAGATTACTATCACGCAGCTGCGCGAGACCCAGAGCCACCGCGCCGGCAGCCCGGGCCGACTCTCGTCGGGCAACACCATCCGCATCGTCGACGACGACTTCCGCGACGTGGCGCCCGGCCAGGACGGCCAGTGCCTGGTCAGAGGCCCCTCGCTGTTCATGGGCTACAAGGACAACGTCGTCGAGACCGAAGGCTCCTTCCACGACGGCTGGTTCTGCACCGGCGACATTGTGCGCATGGACGACGACGGCTACCTGTGGATCACCGGCCGCAAGAAGGAGCTCATCAAGTTCCGCGGCAACCAGGTCCCCCCCGCCGAGCTCGAGGACATTCTGCTGTCCCACCCGCTCGTCATCGATGCCGGCGTCTGCGGCGTCTTCGACAAAGCCCTCGACACCGAGGTGCCTCTGGGAGTTGTCACTTTGGCCGCATCGGTGGCGGCGGTCGAGCGGGACGCCGTGCTGCAGACCCTGCGGGCGTTCCTCGACGAGAAGGTGTCACCCTACAAGCGCTTGCGTGGCGGGCTCTATCATCTACACGCAATCCCCAAGGGCACCACTGGTAAGCTCCAGCGACGCGACATTCCTGCCGCTGTGGCAGAGAGCCTTAAGACGCAGTCAAAGGCCAAGCTATGAAACCCCATGAGAGTAGATAAAATAGACGCGATTCTAAGTGAAGACTGTATGTAGAGCATTACATGAGTGGAAATCTTGTAAATATCTATTTGATTATCACCACTAGTAGAACTGATCTTCATTTCCGACGGACACGTATATTACTTGGATATTTGGCTTTTTGCAGTAGCAGTACATAAGACGCTTCTTAGTGTCGGATAAGATACTCCGCCCTGTGTATGTCGACATTGTTTCTCCAACCCAAGCCATGAGCGAAACTCAAGAGCTGCAACAACAAAAAAGCACGAAGGTATCATAGGACTGGACATTGTTAACAGTCAAGGCGGACATCATGCAGCAGCATACCACAAATGACGAGATGGACGCGAAGGCGCGAGCCTTCATCCAGTCACTCGCTGTCCAAGCAGAAGAGAAGGGTGAGAAGGACACTTGGTATTGCATTGCGGTAAGCATTGAATTTACTGACCCCGTATATATTCATTTCAATGGGCTGATTTTGAGAAAGGCATGCTCATTTGCGGCGTGCAACCAAGGCGGCTATGTAGCGGATGTCTACCAGACAGCCATCAGCAGCAGGCCCGCCGACGATGTAGAATACCAGAGACACATTCTAAGGAGAATAAAAGGTATGAACAGAGGAAAGAGGCTCGCTCTGACAGCCTTTGCGAACCCATGCCTGACAGAAGCTGACTTCTTGTATCTGCCCGCCAACAGAGGGCATCATCAAGACTGGCATCATCTACGGCATCCCACGTGTGATCAACGCCTTCCGCGCGCTCATCAAGGTGCTTCCAAGCCCTGAGGCCAACGAGATCTCCTCTATCCGCAACCACATTGCCGTCCCTGCCGACACCGACGAGCGGGGCATCGCCTACATGCGCAACATCTTCCGCGCTGATCTGGATCCCTTCCTGCAGACTATGGACAAGTTCTGGCCGGATTTGCGCACTCTGGTGGTGACCTACATCTATGGTTACTACCAGTCGGACACCAGCGTTCTCGATGCCATCACAACCAGCCAGCTCAACATCGCCACGCTGGTGCCCATGGATGTGACAGCCGAGGTCGCTTGGCACATGCGGGGCGTGATCCGGAACAACGGCTCACGGGAACAGCTAGACTACGCGTTCGAAACCACTATGGCAATCTGCCAGATCTGCGATGTACGACTCAAGAACACGATGCCACGCCCTGAGGACGTGATTAACGAAGAGAGGCTATTTTAGAGAGAAAAGAGAACACACTCGGCAACACAAACTTTGCAAAATTACAGCAAGCCATTTTCCAGAGTTAGGATATAAATAAACTCTTGCCTGTATCTAATGCGCTCATTTAATCATTCCTCTTTTTTTTTTTAACTATTAAGGTTCTCTTTACGGTGCTCTAGCAAATCCAGCCGCCATCCACGCAGATAGCCGTGCCCGATACGTATGTGGACTCGTCGCTCAGAAGGTAGGCGATCAGGTGGGCCACCTCCTCAGGGCGGCCAGCGCGGCGCAGAGCGTTCTCCTGGGTGCTAGACAGCACCGTCTGCCCGCCTTCTGTGGTGCTGGTTCCACCCGACTGAACAATGTCGCGGGCGTTGCGGTTCATGGGAGTGTCAATGGGTCCCCTTTTGCACTACTGTTAGTAAGATAGGACAAAAAAGAAACCAATTGGAGGTGATCGAAACCTACGGGCAGATGCAATTGACGCGCACGCCCCTGTAGCCGAACTCCTTGCAGGCAGACCGGGTCAGACCGACAACGGCGTGCTTAGACGCCGAGTAGGCCGCGTTCTTGGGGCGGCCGCTGACGCCCGCAATGGAGGAGGCGTTGACGATGGAGCCGTTGTCGGCAATGACGCCGGTCTGGGCCTTGAGACAGTACATCAGCCCCGTGGTGTTGACGCCCAGCACAAAGTCCCACTGCTCGAGGTCTTGCTCGGCGAGCGTGTGCAGGCCAATGTCCTTGGGGATCACACCGGCCATGTTGGCGGCGCCGTCCAGGCGGCCAAACTGCTTGATGGTGGCATCGATCCACGCCTGCACCTGGTCGTATTTGCGTACGTCCACAGGGTAGATCAGCACGTTGTCTTGGGCGTCGGCCGGCAGGCTTGCCTTGAGCTCTGCGGCGACTTTCTCCAGGCCATCTTTGGATAAATCTGCCAGAGACAGTTTGGCACCGCGCTGGGCGGCCAGCTGAGCAAAAGCTAGGCCAATGCCGGAGGCAGCGCCCGTGACGGCGATGACCTTACCTTCAAGCTGCTGAGGAGACATTTTTAAAAGGCAACTCAAAACAGAGACAAATGAGAGACAAAAGGCTAACGCAAGTCGATACAATTCAACACGATAAAATGGTACTTTTGCTCTACGGGCTGTGAGATTACATAGAGACAGACACAGGGCACTAAGACTTATAAGAAGCACGGTTAGGTCGGCGTTGGAGAAATAGTGGGCAAGGCGTGATGTGTGCATGAGGAGTGCGGAGTGAGGAGGTGGGTTGGTATGGTTGGTATGGTTTGCGATAGCCGGAGTGAGGAAAATGAGTGCCAGCCACTAGCGTTGCTGCTGGACATAGGACATAAAGGTAAATGACTCGGCAGGCTTAGGTATTCCTTAGTTTATTTCACACTTACATTTTGCTCCATTCTCTCAAGTAGACTAATACCGGAGAGCCAATGGTTTAATGTATGGCGTAGCTACTTTGGACACACAATGTATGGCGACGGGTAGCTGATTCACTAGACTGGTTTTCTAGCTTACAGTCCGTCGAGGTCATTTTCTGGTCATTATGTACAACATATCCGTGTCTATTACGTGCGCTTCCTCCATTAAAGTATCACGGGAACCTATTTACCATGCACGTGCATATAATGTTCTGGGTCTGTTTCCGCTCCGAGCCTTCTCCGTTTAAAGATGTCCGTTTTCAATGAACTTCTTTGGGATAGGAACGTACTTGGATCGCAGATACTCGCACAAGTTCTTAGCCAGAGTGTCAAGCGTCGATCCAGAGTTGTAACCACGGTCTAAGTGGTCTTTGAGCAAGAAATGTACTGCGCGGATATTGCCCATCTCGAATCGGTCAACACGCCCACCACCGTACTCTTTTGGCCCGAGAAGCTCTTTGACTTTCTCAATTGTTAGGAACGTCCGTAGCCAATCCCACTGCTCTTCTGTGGGAACGAAGAAGCCAACATTCGCATCCGACGCTTTGTCGCCAGACCGACCCAAAGCTACCCAGCCCAGCGGCGCTTCCACTGTCTCACCAAACTGACTCAGGTCAACTGGGTTCTTCGTGTCATATGATTCTTGTGCACCATATATTTGTGTCTGAGGCGGCAGCGGGATATCAATGGGAGTGTTCCGATCTGCGTCATCGCCAAAAAGGAGATGCACCCGGTGACGACAAGCTGATTGCGGAATGAGAGTGACAAAGTATTCAAAGTAGCTCTTGGCAGTCGACTGGCGCAGGTCATTCGGACGAGATACACCCTAGAAATGTCAGCATGCAACATGAAAGAGTATCATGAACTGGTGGTAGGCCGACTTACTGGGCATGACTGCAGGACTGTTTCGTATAGTTTCCGTGCAAAACCGTACGGCAAGCTTGGGTCAAATAGGGCGGCGTCTCGCGCTTGAGCAAAAATGCGGAAATCGACCGTCGCAATCTCTTGGTTACGAGGGTTGGCTGGAGACGTACCGTGGACGTGAAACTTGAGTAAGGAGAATTTGCTGATCAGTTCCTCTCCGATGGCGTAGCGGGCTTGCTCTTCCATCCAGCGGCACTTTTCTTCGATGTCGAGGCCGACGAGATAGAAGTGCCACTCAGCCTGGTACCCGCCATTGGCCGTAATACCGCAGCGTGTGGTTGGCGGTGGAGGTTTACCACGCACACCGCTGACATGAACGAGATCTTCAGCTGTTTGTGTGAGCTGGATGTTGTGCAAGTCGGCCACAACATCGGAATTGTAGTACAGTGGACCGGAAATCTCATAAACCAGTTGCGACGTAACCGTCTCAACATTGACAACGCCATTAGTGTTCTTTTCCTTGCTGATATCGAACTCGCCGTTGGCATAGACGCTTGCAATGGGAAAGCCTAGGTTTAAGTGTTTCTTAGATGCCATCAGCTCTTTGAAGCGGCTGTAGTATCCACCTGTCACAAAAGCAGAGCACTCAATGACATGGCCCGCGATAAGGGCACCTGCCAGCTCGTCCAATTGGTTTGCCGTCCAACCGTGCCACCAGGCAGCGATACCAATAGTGGGAGCCGCATCTGATACTCTAGAACATGTCAACTTTACAGGTCATTTGAAGCGAGTATTTGATAGTTATTCCTTTCATCCCTACTTACCTTCCGCAAATCACAATATCAGCGCCCCGCCTTAGAGCTTCAGCAATTCCCAGACTTCCTAGATAAGCCTGGGCACAGAGCGGCTCAAAACCCCATTCGGCGAGTGTCTTGCCGTCTGTTAAACTCTTGAACTCGTTCTTTTTGTCTGCAGCCATTTCCAAGAATGCGGCGGTAACATCGTCGCCTTCGACCCAAGCCACCTTCAGGTTCAGGCCGGCTTTCTCCACCATGTCAACAACAACTTCAGCTAGGAGCTCAGTGTCGCTAGCGCCAGCATTGACTGCAAGCTTTGTGCCGTTGCGAGCTAGATCATGTATCGCGGGTGCGAAGCATTGGAGAAAAGTGCTGGCGTATTGTGCCGTCTTCTTCCGCTCCTCTAGAGGGAGCTTCTCTCTTCCATTTCCTTGCTGCCGTGCCTTGCCAGCACCATACCCGGTCATAACGTTCTCGGATAGCCAGTCACCGACAACTGCATCAACATCAGGGTCGCTGGCTAAGCGATGAATGGCAGCCACACGGTCCGTGAAACCTCCAGAGGCACCACCGATACGAACGGGCCGCTTCGGCTCCTTGTTTTCAGCCGCCATATTTTTTGAATGAGTTGTTAACAGCAAATGAAAAAAAAAAAAAAGGAACCAGCGTCGTATATCCAATCTAGGATGAATCAAAGTAGAAATAACAAAGCAGAGGTTTTATTTTCCTCAACAGGTTGTCGTTGCTGTAATAAGAGTTGGAATCCAACGGGTACAGTCTCCGATTCGTAGCTGTCAATTCAGCTCTATAGCTTCCCCATTGGGTCATTCTAGTGGATGTTTTGGCGTGACAGCTTGTAAGTGATGCCGGCTTCCGTTGAATTGTGCTCTTTCAAGGGCGTGCATCACTGCGTTCTGAAAAAATGCGGGGATAGTTTCCGCCCCAAATCTCCAAAATCTGCTAGAGGTATACTACGCGATGATTCATCGCGACCCGGAGAAACAAGTCCGGGTAACCCCATCAAGTGCACTGCCCCTCTCCGCACCATCTGCCGCAAAATGATGATTTACTTCCGACGTAAACCGATATTCGGAGCATACAAGAATATCCAGAAAGGCGACCCTCAACAGCCTTCATACGGAGAAGAGGAATTCGGAAGGACGAGAAGGGATGGAGTATAAGACGAATGGCCCGCTCTCCAACAGACCAAGATGATTTGGTTAGTGGGAGAAGCAAGTATTCACAGTTGAGATGAGATGGCCATGATTGTCGTCAATACTTCTGCTGGCCGTTGAAATTGCATTTAGAGCTTCATAAAGGGATCCCCTTCTGGATGAATGCATCTTTATCGATCAGTTCAGCGATTTCAGGGTAGCGATCCCGAAAAGCTTTGCCCACATCCCAGTTGCCGAGCTGCCGGATGTGCTCTTCGTATACTGGGTTGATGGTTACTTCTTCGCCTGGCGCAAGCGCATTGATGAGGACGTGTGTAGGATCATATGGCCAGCGAACTGTGAAACTGGTGCTGTATACCGCAGCGAAGTGATCCAGAGTGATGTCCGGGTGTACGATGAGATAATTCCGAGCGTTTGGCCTTTAGAGGGTTAGCAAAAAAAAAAAAAAAAAAAAATCATTGTCCAAGCCTCGTTAAATCTATGTCTGCAAAACTCACCATGGAATGCGGTCAATCCATGCGGCATGAGGAGTGGTGATCTGTGCTTGGGTCGGCCGTAGCCATGTTGGCAGCAGATCCCAGCTCTGCTTATCCAGCAATACCATCCACTACGCGAGGAGCGTTAGATTTGCTTTGATAAAATATTGCGAATCTGCTAACATGTCGAGTCAGTCTTACCTTTAACAGCGAACACATGATGTAAAACACGGCCACCTGCTTTGGCAGTGTGTCTATTTCGAAGTAGCTGCGGACAATGTCGCCGACAATGTCACTAATTGCATCTGATGTCCGCCGGTCCTTTTCAAGCAAGGAACATAGGTTTGGCTTGAAGCCAAATGTTAAGGCGCCGTCAACGGATCGCTGATGGACCTTGGATGTGATGAAGCCTTGCAGGATCTGGTCGCTCAGACATGTAGGAGGCCCATCAATGGGGGGTATTTCCCAGGGCTTCTTGATAATCTCCGGTTTAGCCAACGCAGCAACAGCGGAAGACCCATCTCCGCCTGGTGATGTCGAAGCAACAGATGCGGAGGCGCCGGTAGCGGTCGGATCGCCGGGTATGTCTAGGCGGGGTTGAGAACCCATTAAGCTCAGCTGCAAAGCGGCATTCTGCGCACGCAGCTGGGCATTTTCCGTCTCGAGCATCCGCATCCGGGAATTGAGTAAATTGACGTCCCGTGTCCGGTCGCTTAGCATCTGGGTCAGGAAGGCCACCTGCTCGTTGAGGTTGTAAATAGTCCATTTTGTGCGGTCCCGCATGGCCTGTTGAGACTTACGATCTCTTGCCCGCTTCCGTTGGAGTTCAATTTCTTTTGCCGTCAATGCTTGTCCTCCAGACGCTGTTCCGGCTGTGGCGGCAGATGAAGACGACTGGCCACCTTCACCTACGTTACCACCATTGATAGAAGGCGTGGTTGTGGATGACTCGAAACCCGACGTCACAGAGGCGGGCGAAGTGGTGGATGCGGCAGAGGCAGGTGACGTAGCAGCAACGGAAGGTGCACTGGGCGGTCCGCCAACTACTCCAACTGTTGCTGGTGGCGACGCCGCAGATGCTGTAAAAGGAACTGCAGTATTGATGGCGGTACGTGAGGTGACAACCATAACGGATGACCCAGCAGGAGACGTCGCCATGGTGTCGAAGGGGCCAATCGCCGAAATTGATGCCGTGAAGAATGTCCACTGACGAGTCAGCTATCAAGGTAGTACAATCTCAATGGAGGGTAGTTAGACATCAAAATTCGGTAGGATAAAAAATGGAATCCAAGAGCATAGTACGCGTCAGATCGATGGAGCTCCGTGTTTTGGCCCTAATGGTGCTATTTGAGCCAGGGGTCGGGGCGAATGAGGTGGTTCAATGAAAGCAGAGGTGAGAGAAAAGGATGCGTTGAGGTGCACCGAAGTTGACGATCGCACGGATAGCCTATCGTAAATAGTGAATCAGTAGAGGCGGCTGAGAGTGGAGTCCATCTATGGATTGCGGAATCTAAGAGAAAGATGGTAGTTTTGAGAGGAAGATATGTAGGGGCATGAAAAAGAGCAGAGGGCGAGGGGAATCATAATACATGGAGAAAGCTCATCCATCCCTCGCTCCTGTAGCTCTACCAGATGTTCGCTCCTTCCCCGCGCCCCTGTCAGATATATCGGGGAACAGTGGTACGACTACGTGACAAGGTAAGACCAAAGGGTGTATTCCGGGGCGACCTTCCTTGTGACAATAGTTGTGCCGTCTGTGCAACAATGAAAATTTCGCCTACACGTACGGAATATACTTTGTAGATCCCTTGTTGATACACGCCGGCCTTGAGGCGGTGGGCGCTTTTGCGCGGCCTTTTTCTGTCCACTAAAATCTACGTGTGCAGTTGTGACACATCTACGCATTGGCCAGGCCAACGCTATCTACAACGGCGAAATAAGGTCGTTGGAACATTGCCCGGCCTCTAAGTTGCAGGTGACCCCTTGATATTGCAGCCACCTTCTGGAGTCAACATTTCGCATAAACCTTCACCCGGAATTTGATGGCCAAAAATCAGAGACAGGAAAGAATGAGATCCACAGTTCGATATTCATTTTATGTCTATTAGTTGTCTCATCCTCCATAAATTTGTCTCTTCATTTTTTTTTCCTTATTTTTCACGACATGTGTGTCCAAATACCAACAGTCACGCCCCGGAAACAGTTTAGCGCTCAGCAGTGCCAACAGCATACCTAGAGCGGGGTAAACTACGTAACTGGAGAAATGACCTTGGGAAGAAAGGAGTAGCCGGGGAAAAAGTAAAGGGCTCCATCGGGGTAATGCGGGGATCGTCAGAAGGATAGAGATTCTGTGGGGAGAGAAGCCAACATGTTCGTACGCTAAGCCAAGTAGCCGATCGAAAACTGTGAATTGGGCCAATTGCGATGCTGATATTGAGTTGTTAGTTTGCTAGATTCCCCTATCGTGATGCGCTTGGAAAACATTATCAGTGTCCTGCTTGAAGTAAGAAACATACTTCTACAAACCTGGGTAGAAAAAAATGATCGTATTCGCATCTACACGATGTTCAGGGTCAACCTTTCACATGAATACTACAGTACAAAGCTAGACAAGATAATTGCAAGGCATTGATGATTAGGATGAAGCAATGGACACATTATACCTCCTGAAAATACGTAGAACTGTGTGCTAAATAGTATTGTGTGAGACCCAGTCAGAAGATGCCGCCATAGAATTAACCCCCTCCTCCCCCAAAATTGAATGAAAACCATTGCTGAGGTTGTCCTTCAAAAAGTCCGTCTATACTGTGTTAAATATAGATGTTAATCCCATTCACAAGCATTTAAAAGACTCTTGCTAGAAGCCATATCACCAGCGCCGTCAGGTCATGATCATAGATTTCTGCCATAAAGAAAATCAGCAGAAAACAATCATCAATGAAGACAAGCACCAAAGCAGGGGCCGATGATAACGATACGATAATCGTGTGAATTATATGAAATTTTAACTACATACATTCTCTGCGCATTACTTCATCGATTATATACAGAATTCACAACCCCAATGTAAGGACGGCCTAATTCCCCCAAATCTCCACAGTCTGGGGGAGGCCGTTGAAATTCCTCGTGCCAAATCATTGGCTCTCATTGACTGTGCACGCTTTTCTTTTAATGTGTCTGCTGTTGATCATCCCGTAGTTTCTCCAAAAAGTTAATAAAGACAAGCCTTCGGGGCTACTGATTCATTTTCTCGGAGGGTAATGAAGCGGTTCGGCACCAAGTCTAGAAGGAGGGTATGATGGCCACCCCACCATAATTTCTGGCGATGTGATGCCATCTAAATCTTGCCCGGACCGGGCTGACCAAGTCGACTAAGTCCCCGGTGGTTCATGGCGCTTCTAGAACATCTAGAAATAATCAGCGGAAGGGGACGGTAGCAATAAATCTGTGCACGCTATACGAAGTCCGCTTGCCCATTGCGAAGCTGCAATCTGCTTAGACTTGTAGGGGCAATATTGAATCCAGTGACAGAAGCCGGCAAGCTCGATGGTAGGCTCTGTGCACCTGTATATTTCTTGCAGCCACCAACCAACTCTGACTGTGCAAAAGCCATTTGGTAATCAGACCTGGAGCCTGTAGTCCACGCAGGCGCGAACTTGAGCTCCTCTTTCTACACGCACAACAGATTTGAAAGAAAAAGGTTTGCCTTTATGACTGTTCGGCTTATGCAAAAATGGTCTATTGTACGGCTGAGAAAATATGTACAGAATATATTGAATCACCGGTAACAAACTGCTAGATGCAACAAAATGGGAGTGAGCGCCACGAAAATAGAGAAATAGAAGACGTCAGGATTTTTTTTCATACACAGCAACCAAAAGCAAAGATGCAGGCCCCAGCTGTGGTGACGGCCATGCCGCGGCCCACCCTCCTGCAACTAAACTCGCCTTTTCAGCTTTACAGCCGGCTTGCCTTCCACTGCGGCGCCCGCTTCTCCGTGAACGCCTTGAGGCCCTCGAGGATGTTCTCGCCCTTCTGCAGCTCGGCGAACTCGCGCTCTAGCGTGACCTCGACGGCACGCTCGACGGGGGCCGTCTCCCAGCCCTGGCGGATGCCGGCGCGCGAGCAGATGATGGCATCCGGGCTGTGCTGGGCGATGGCCTCGGCGTAGCGCACAGCCTCGGCGACGACCTGGTCCTTGGGCACGATCTTGTTGACGACGCCCCACTGCTGCATCTCCTGGGCGGTGATGTTGCGGCCCGTCAGCGCCATCTCGGTGGCGCGCTGCAGGCCGACGGTGCGGATCAGGCGCGGCAGGGCGCCGCCGATGGCGGCAATGCCGCGCTTGACCTCGGGTAGCGCAAAGTAAGCGTCGTCGGCGGCGACGACCAGGTCGCAGTTGACAATGAACTCGCAGCCGCCGCCCATGGCCAGGCCGTTGACGGCGGCGATGATGGGCTTCTTGCCTAGGCGCCGACTCAGAGGCTTGAAAGCCGGAGCGTTGCCCATGCGCTTGCTGGGGTCGGCGTCGGCCGCCATGGAGCGGTCCCACTCTTTGAGATCAGCGCCGGCGGAGAAGGCCCGGCCTGTGCCCGTGATGATGGCGACGGTCAAGTTCGGCTCGTCGTCGAACCAGGTCCAGACGGCGTTCATCTCCAGCTGAGCGACGGTTGACATGGCGTTAAGATCCTTGGGCCGGTCCATCCGCACGAGGAGGACCCGTGGCGCAGGGAAGGAGAGCTTGAGGAAAGTGGGCGTCGGTGGCGGAGGGGTGGTTGTTGGATAGGAAGCCATTGTGAAGGTAGAGAAAGAATTGCTGACAGTATGCTGGTATGAATGATGTCTCATTCAAGGTGAGAAGATAAAAGACGTGAAGCTCTCAAGAAAGGCGCTGAGGCGCAAGAGGCAGTTGCGATTGGAAGAATATTGAACAGGATAAAGTAGAAGTTGAGAAAGCCTAATACCCTCAGAAAGAAGACTGCGGAGATTGACAAGCGCCAGTGTTGAGCGTGAGGTGCATAGAATAGGAAGAAACCAAGAATCAAAAGCAAAAAGAAAAAAATTTACTGTCCAGACCCAATTTGTGAAAGATGATGACTTTTTTCTCTTTCCAGCTATCTTTATTTACGTAGTAACGCTGCAGCATTGATTCAGCATCAAAGACGATCCTGGTTGGCTAATATCTGGCGAGACTCGCACGATGAAAAGGTTACCTAGAATAGCATAGGCCAGAACATGGCACGCAAGAAGAGGTTCGCTCCCTGGAAGCCGAACGCAAAGTCCATTCCCTCAGTTATGCATCTTTAGCATGTCTAGCGACGCCATCGAAGCTTTCAGAAGGTGGGTTAGCTCTAGCTCCTCTGCGGGGCGTTCTCTGTAGCTTTAAAAGCTAGTGCAGTTCTCCAGTCTCCAAGTCTCCATCTGCCCCTATTAAGTTGTTAGTATGACAGTTTACGCCCTGCAGCTCTGTCTGCTATACACATACCTCGGGTAGTGCGGAAATCGATTTACGCCCTGTGATGATTCATTGCTAGATTTTACTTGACCCGGTCTCTCCAACAAACATCACGGAGAGTCGGTGCTTCTCGGTACGACAGCTCGAAGTGCCATCAGACAACCCCCACATGGCCATCGTAAGGAATTGATCGCAATAGATCGGCATGACGGGTTATCGATCTCTTGTTACGGGCCCTTGCAGGCTGTTACCTACCAAGTGAACTGTATTGCCGATTAGACTAGTAGGGGAGGTGATGATGCAGCGCTTCTCCAAGTCCTGTCCCCTATGTTACTCCGCTCTTTCTCCAATTAATCGTCGACTAAGGGCCAAAAAAAGTGCAATATGAGCAGAGTAAGAGGAATCTATTGGGAGGTGAAGTAAACGAAAAAAGACAGAAGAAGACGGTCAGGGAAAGCGACGAAAGATATTGCCGATGGGGGCCTCATTTCTTGCTTCATTTGTGTTTTAGATGCCATGTTGCTTCGGCCTCCGTGGCGACTCTAGACATAATTTAACTCTTGCGCCTTTTCAATAACATCAACTTACCGTGCCGCACTTCCCTGTTGGACTCTTGCCGCCTTCGTTTTTCTCCTGCTTTCTAATTTTCTTCCAACGACGAGCAACCTTATATCCTCATTTCTGTCTCTTACCTATACCCAAATACCGCCAATATGACAGCACCACGCTCAACCGTTGCGATGCCAGACTGGATCCAGCAGCCGCATCCGCATCTCGAGCACAGCATCGTCTCGTTCCCGCGCAAGCACATCCTGCTGGTGACGATCAACCGGCCCGAATTCCGCAACTGCCTGCCCGTCCAAGCCACCATCGAGCTGGGCGCGCTGTGGAAGTGGTACGACACAGAGCCGGAGCTGCGGTGCGCCGTGTTCACGGGCGCAGGGGATAAGGCCTTCTGCTCCGGCATGGACCTGAAGCAGCGGCTCGACATCCGGCAGACCAACGACGTGCCGCTCGAGTATCCGGCGGGCGGCTTCGGCGGCATGTCCAACCGCGTCGGCAAGAAGCCCATCGTCATCGCCTGCAATGGGCATGCGCACGGTAAGCATACTGCTCGCGGCTGCTTGTCCCCTAGGAAAAGAAGTGGTCTGTCCTCGTGTGGAAATATCCTGCTGACTATTTTTTTTCTTCCCTCTAGGCGGCGGCATGGAAATCGTGCTGAATGCAGACGTCATCTTCGCTTCCCCTAATGCTGATTTCCGCCTGCCCGAGGTGCTGCGTGGCGTCTCTGCGCTAGCCGGCGCTCTGCCCCGCTGCATGTGGCTGTTCGGCAACCACCGCACGATGGATCTCGTGCTGACGGGCCGGACGCTGACGCTCAAGGAGGCGGTCGACTGGGGCCTGGTGAAGGAAGTGGTCCCGCAGGACCGCCTGCTAGACCGCGCTCTGGACTACGCCGAGGAGATCGCGTCCATGAGCCCAGACAGCGTCATCATCTCGCGCCTCGGCGCCCGAGAGGCCTGGGAGACGGGCGTCAGCCGCGCCACGCTGCGCGGCCAGGAGCTGTGGGCAGACAACATGTTGCGCGGACCCAACGCCGTTGAGGGCTTGTCGGCCTTCCGGCACAAAAGAGACCCCAAATGGGTGCCGTCGAATTTGTAAGGGAGGAGGAACAGAACACAACCCTAGATCCAGATATAGACATAGACAGATATGCATTGAGCGACGGAGGAGCTAGATGGTTTTACAAGGGATTACATAGCCAAGACATAGCAAGCCGCTACATGTATTTACTTCATTGGATTTTATTTGATTCATTACGACTCGCAACCTTTTCTAATGCGCTTCTGCATCGTGATAGCAAAATTTGCACTGGCATGACACGAACAGGTCGCCCTGCCCCAAGTAACCTCAACGATCCACATCCAGCTGCCTGTCAAAGATGCAATTCCTTCTCGTCGCACGGATGTAACCGAACACAACTCTGTAGTCTCCTCTCTTTCGATATATTGCATCGCATGTTGTGAGATTGCCATGTGGGTAGAGAATTGCATACAGCAGCTCATTGCCCAAATGGGAAGTGGATGCGTTATCCGCTATCGGGTGGGCATTTTCCGCACTGGATCCTGAGCTGTGCTGACAACAGATGGATGTTCTCTGTGGAGAGCTCGCCTTCTACTTCGGCGCTAGGCTGCTGCACACCGTTGTCTCTGGCCCATTTGCCATGCGCTGCAAATACAGGGGGTTCTTAGGTATGTCTGTGCAGAATGTTGCTGAAGCGAAGTTGAAAATGCAGCATTCGAAGCTCATGTGAGAAGCACGTTTTGCCTTTGTGAGTTTGTAAAAACAGTGCGAGTTTTATTAATTCAGAACGCTGTTAATGGTCTACACTCGTTGGCTTCATCTAATATGTACACACGCCTCTCGTTGACCGACTTGATTAGAAACATTTTGCTTTTTCGTTTTGCTTTACAAATGGCTCTTGGCCTGCTTGATCTTGGCGTATCCGTTGGATCTATGAAATTGATAGTCAGCATACGTTCAGATATCAGAGTATGCAAATAAGAGAAATAGAAAAGAAATAAAACAGCATGGTTGAATGAACGTACAGCGCCGCGCGGCCATCATTGAGCACGACCGTCTCGAAGGCGATGTTGTCGTAGCCGCCCTCGGAGCCGACCACCCACATGCGTGTCTCTAGCTCGTCGCCCGGGTAAACGACGTTCTTGAAGCGTGCGCCAAAGGCCTTGAAGCGGGTCGGGTCAGAGCCGCCGAGCTCGCGCAGGATGCCGTGCGCGGCAAAGTTCCAGGTGCCCAGCCCCTGCATGATGGCGCCCTTGAAGCCGCCGCCGCGACCAAACTCGTCGTCGGCGTGCAGCGGATTGTAATCGCCACAGAGGCGGTAGAGGAGGGCGGTCTCGGCCGTGGTTTGGACACGCGACACGGCATCCGGCCGACGGTCGCGCGGCACCTGCACGGACGGCTTGGAGGGGCCCTTGGGCTGGCCGTAGCCGCCCTGCTTGATGCCAAAGGCCATCGAGTTCATCTTGACATAGACCTTGCCGGTCTTGACGTCGAGCAGCTCCTGCTCCGCTTCGAGGACCATGTTGCCGCCCTTGTCGTAGACGCCGACCACTTTCTGGTGGATCTCCAGGTCCAGGCCCTCGGAGCTCACAGGTACTGGGTTGATGATCTCGATGCCGCGCTCGCCGTCCACCGAGTTCTGGACATCGAAAGGCGGCACACCGGGTACAACACCCGCTGACGAGCCTGTGATCATCTTCTTGACAAAATCGTACACATCCTGGTCGGTCTGCTTGAAGAGTAGATTGATAGGGAACGTCGGAAAAGTGGCGAACTTGGGGTGCAGTTCATACAGGAAGTGCAGCTCGTCAGCCTTGCAACCAATGGCATTTGCCTGTGGTCGCATTTAGTACCTGCTCCGAGTGATGATATAAAGACAAAAAGAATGGCAGTCGCAAAGAGGTCTTACAAACAGCAGCACATCACGGCGGTTGTAGCTGCACTTCACAACAGGGTAGCGGTAGCCGGTGGCCTTTGTGAAGTCAACATTGTCGTATCTGCCAGAGGCATTCTTGACGGGCCTGTCGCTGGCCATTGTGTATATCTAAGAATGACAAAAAAAAGAAGAACCAAGAGAAAAGACGAGGAGGCGAAGAAAGTGTGATGGGATGTTAGGCGCTAGAATGAAACAGCGAAAATGGAAAATGAAAGCAGAAGGGGGAAAACAGCCTGTGTCCGGGAGCCTTTCTGCTTGTCAAGTAAAAGAAATGGCAATTCCATTAAAAAGAGATATCAATCGTTGGAAGCAAGACAGCTACCAGAAAGAGAAATGCAGAAAAGAGCAAAATAGAACATCTCGTCGGTGGTTGTCAAGAACCGACAGTTGGTCTAGTACAGAGCACGAGTGGACACTACAGGGTTTGGCCCAGAAGCCCCAAATATGCAGCTAAGAGGCCGCTAAAAGGCGTGTAAGTGAACTCCGCTCCTCCAACTTCTAGTAGCCCGCGGCAGTGGAGCTAGCTAAGAACTAGCAGGCATCGGTTGCAGAAACCGAGGCTGATTCAGTGACTTTGACGATCACTATGATGACTCGTCTACCTCTGTTGACGTCAACCAAACGCGGCAGATCAAGAGCCCATTCCATGTGTAAACTGCATTTTCTAGAGATCATTCACTTTGGAAAGCAGGCATAGGATTGGAGCAGTTATTTTCTCAATTTCGTAGATGTTTTAGAACCATGTGCGGAAGGTCAACGTTCAATGTTTATGTGCATAAGACAGATCATAAAAACATTTCCATAGCATCTCCATTTTCACGTGAAGAGACTTTAAAGACGTTTTCCATTTAAATGTGCTTGTAGATCCTGCCGGCCTTCGCGAAGGCGGCAGTCCGCCTCGCATCCTCAGCGGCCACCAGGTCGGCAGGCAGGTCGACGTAGCGGGCGCGCAGGAACTCGCCGACGCTCTTGCCGAAGCCGTCGACGATGCTGCTGCTGCTGACGCCGTCTTGCAGGAGGCCGCGCACGACGATGTGCACGAGGAGCAGGTTGGGGAACTCGCAGCGCTCGACGGCGTAGGCGTCGGACCAGTCGTCGCCCAGCAGCTCCCGCACGCGGGCAGTGGTCAGGAAGGCCTGCAGCCAGGGGTAGGCGGCCGGGTCGCGCACCCAGATGCCAATGTTGGAGTTGCTGCCCTTGTCGCCCGAGCGGGCGAAGACGAGGTCGCCGAGGGGCCGCCGCACCGTCTTCAGGTCTGCTGGCAGCGCCACCGTCGGCTCGTAGCTCGGCTGCTCCGGCACGCTGTCGCGGCACAGGTTGGCCGGCCGCGCGGGCACGTCGTAGACCTTGGTCTCGTCGCCCAGAAAGTGCACGCGCAGCGGGATGAGCGACTGGCTCGCCAGCACAGGGAAGTAGCGCACGTAGGCGCGCGGCTCCAGCGTGCGCCAGTCCATGGACGTGTGCATGCCGCAGAAGCCGCCTAGGCCGTTGAAGAAGATGGCGTGGCGCAGCTGGCGCAGGGCCTCCTTGCGCGGCGACTGGGCGAACAGCCGGATGGCCACCGTGCACGCCGCCTGCGACCGTGGGTCTGCGGGCGTCGAGCCGTACCGCTCGACGCTAAACGTCGTAAAATCGTCGCGGTTGATCCGCTGCAGCACGCCTTCTTTCATCTGCTGGAACTTGGCCTCCGTGTCAAGCCCAGCACAGAACACAAATAGCTCCGCCTGCCAGCCGCCAAGCAAGCACACGGCCAGCTTTGTGGTCGGCGGCGGCGGCGAGCCCTGCACGCCATAGACGCGCACGCGATCCGGTCCTTCCTGGCGCAACGAAATGGTGTCCATGTGTACGGTGACGTCCGGAGTCAGGTAGAGCGGCCCCTGGATCTCGTAGGTGGCCTGCGCCTTGACCGTGTCCAGTGTCAGGGCGCCGTTAGTACCCTTGTTCTTGGTGATCACGAAACTGCCGTCGGCCTCGATCTCGACAATCGGGTAGCCCAGGTCGAACATGTGCTCGATTTCCCGCACGCCGCAGAAGTTGCCGCCCGTCACGGATGGCCCGCACTCGGTCAGATGGCCTGCTACTAGACTGCCGGCTAGCGCATTGTAGTCCTCCGGGCCCCAGCCATGCCACCAAGCGGCAAGGCCCATGACGGGGCTGGCGTCGCAACAGCGGCCACAGATGACCATGTCGGCGCCCTCTTCCAAGGCGCGCTGCACGCCTGCAAGACCCGTGTAGGCGTTAGCCGTCAGCATGTCCTGGACTTCCGCGCCGGTGAGCTTGACGCCATCGTAGTTGAGGTGACTGAGTTCAGCATCCAACTTTCCCTGGCGAACCTCCTCAGTGACGTTGTCACCAGTGACCCAAGCGATCTTGACGCCCGTGATGCCTAAGCTCTGAAAATACTTGTCCACTGCCACAGCCAGGCCTCTAGGATTCAGAGCGCCGCCATCGTGCACGACCTTAATCTTCTTCTCTGCTAGGAACCGAGCACCATCGCCATTGTGCCAGGCAAGCTGCTCGAGGAAGCTAGTCTCGTATCCTGCCTCCGGATCAGACTTCTGGTCGATGGCACGCCATGCCAGGTTAAATTCGGCCAGGTAGTCTCCGGTAATGGCGTCGATGCCTCCAGCCTTGGCCAGCTCATAGATCTGGTCAAAGCCGTCGCCGATGGCACCAGAGCAGTTGGCGATGCGGATGGCACGCTTAGCATCGCTACCCATGGCTACGAAAGGGGAATACCACGATAAGATGGGATTAGGTATAGCAATTGACGAACAATCACGCTGGGACAATATGCTACAACGAAAGTCGAGTAATTCCTAAGAACACAACACACAAGCTAGAAGAAGCACGACCCGGTTGGCAACAATAGATAAAAATCCTCTTCTTGATGATCCATCCTGTCAATTTCCGTTCAACTACAACGGCGACTCCGCAGAAATCATTGATTCGCTTCTTCGTCACCTGTTCACACACCAATTTAGCCTCTATTTCCTGTTGAATCATTACTGCCAGGTAGTTTCGTTCGGTAATCCCAGCCCAGTAGGGTTCATCCTGCAAGACTCGAAAATGGAACAAGAAGACTTCCGCCAACCGGCGTGTTTCTCTTTTCCTCTAATATTGTGCCGATCTTTCATCCCGAGTCAGTGGTGGTGATGCACGTACACACAGAGATCGCCTCCAGCCTCTACAGGTCACATCTCATCCCATGCTAGCTCCGCTTGGTCTGAAGAAGTCTGAGCTCCACAAGCTCTACGACTGCTTCTTGGACCCATTCGCTTTTCTCTCCCCCTTGTCTCCCCCCCACCAAAAACTAACGACAACGAGAAGCTAACCGCTAAGACACAATCAACCATCTCTGGGGAATATTTTCCGTGGGAGGGTCGGACGAGTCGCACTTCTCTGAGGGACATGCTGGCCACGACCGGTGGATGTGGCTCTACGACGTAGGCAGATAGGGCACAGATGATTCAGAACTGAGGAAAAGGATTTTCCGACCCTACCATCCTTCTCGCCTCTTCCCGTCTCGCTTGCTGCTGGTGTGGTTTTGTTGGTTTTTTTTTTTGCTGGGAGGAGACCGTGCTGTGCATTTGTCCCTGCTTAGTACGCACTCACACGCAAACTCGCCCACTCTCGGAGAATACGACGTCAGCTAGTAGCATTTGTAGTAAAGTTTGCCGAAGGAACCAGGCAACACAGTGGCAGGGAGGGTTGAAGCAGCACATTGGCAGGGAGATGCAGCCCAGATGCATGTAAAGTACAGTGTTTGCATACGCCATATGCATGGAACGGGTGTCATACTTCGATTCGCGAACCCTTGAAGGACATAGACATCTCTCTGGTGGTCGCCGTCTTCTCTTTCAATTCCCCCTTTTTGCGCTCTCGTCTTCCCGCCGCCGCATCCGGATCAAGCTTTTTGGCTTGGGGCTTTTCGTTTTATCTGTGGACTCTTGGCTCGCCCAGTGTGCCCCATGCTGCCACCATACAACCCACCTGGCTTCATTTTAGCCCGTCAGCACCCCATCTTTCTCTCCCCTAGCCAAGCAGCAGGCGACCGCACTAAGCTCATACTAAGTGCGGGCATGCGATTACAGGTGGGCACTGTCAGAAAAGGGAAACTCTTTCGTGTGTAATCTGTAGCCTGCTGTCTTAACTGCGAGAGGAAAAGCAGAACGGCTTGGGAGGGATCTTCCCACTAGTGGCCCTCTCTCCACAGATTTACCACATGCCAACATGGGCTAAGTCTGTGCCCCCAATGGCTGGACATGCCTGGTTTATTGCCTGCAAGACTGACCGCGACAACGTCAGTTCTCGTACAGAGTTGCATCACAAACAAGGGCAAATTGGGCAAAATTCAGTAAGGCGTGCTCCGGTGAATATTCTGGAATGGGACTGGTTCCAGGAGTCTGGGCAGGCAATACGCTTACATACATGTTAGTGAGTCCAGCGGCGGATGCAGAAGAGGGTATTCCGTCCTCGACACCATTACCGAACCCAGTGTTGCACGGGGGTCTATCGTCTTCCGCGCCGACGGGTAGACAATTCGTTCGCTTGTATCTTATTTTCGAGTTATTGGTTTTTTCAGATAAACTGGGGGTATCTTGGCTTGTGGCACCAGTGTGTCCATTATCAGTATCTGTTTTAAGAGGCTTTTTTTATTTCCTTCTATTTGAAGAAGCTCGACTAATTTGGTTTCCAGTTCGTCATCTCCGCTTTGGATATCTTCAATTCGTCCCAACAGTCCTCTCGCTTCACTGGCTTTGCTTTTCATTTATTTCACAGTCTTTTTCTCTTCATTTTAATTTCTTGGTCCAGATAATCTGGCTCTTGAGGTGTCGATCGTCTGCATTTTGGGACTCGAAAGCCTGCGACTAATTTTTGTGCTTCTCTCCCCTCCTCTCCATTTTCTCTCTGTGCTGTCATCTCAGGCCACCACCACACGTCCTTTTCCTCCTCTTTCTCTCTCATCTTCCCCGCTCCGTCCTCACTTCTTCCCCCAATTCCAATCGCCCAACATGAAGATCTACTCCTCCAGCTTCATCGATATCCCGCGGGACAAGAACCTCACCGAGCTGCTGCACACGACGGCCCGGCCGCTGCCGGAGTCGCACCTCATCGCCCGAGACAGCCTGACGAACCGGAGCATCACGCTCGGGGAGCTGCGGGACCGGGCGGGCCGCATCGCCAAGGGTTTGCACGACCGGCTGCAGCCGGTGGACCAGGCGCGGTGGGCGATTGTGCTGCCGAACAGCGTGGATTTCCTGGAGATTGTGCACGCGATCCTGTGGACGGGCGGGGTGGTGGCGCCGATCAACTGGGCGCTCAAGGACACGGAGATCGGGCACGGGCTGGCGGTGAGCCAGCCGCACTATGTGGTGGCGTACGGGCCGATCGTGGGGACGATCGAGCGGGCGCTGCGGGTGGCGGAGCGCGAGCTGAGCGAGGCCGGGGTGGCGTGGACGCGCCCCGTGGTGGTGACGATCGTGGAGCCGGCGCCGGGCTTGCTGCACGTGGGCACGGACCTGGTGGCGCCGGCGGGCCAGCGGCTGGCGGTGCCGCACTACGCGGACACGTCTGAGCGGCTGGCGACGATCCACCTGTCGTCGGGGACGACGGGCAAGCCCAAGGGGGTGGAGCTGACGCACCTCAACTATGTGGCCAACGTGCTGCAGCTGTACGCGCACGACCCGGCGCAGTTCCACCCGGCGGTGCGGTGCGTGACGATCACGCCGTGGGCGCACATCGGCATGACGACGATGCCGCTGTTCAACGGGCCGTACATGGGGATGCTGCACCACGCGATGCCGCAGTACAGCCTGGAGAAGATGGCGGAGATCGCGGGGTCGATGCAGGCGACGACGTTCCAGGGCCCGCCCAGCGTGGTGCTGCAGATGGCCAAGTCGGACATCACGGAGCGGTTCGACTTCTCGCGCGCCGAGACGATCACGGTGGGCGGGGCGCCGTTCAAGCCGGACGTGCTGGACCCGCTGCTGCGCAAGGCGCCGTGGAAGCTCGTGCAGGTGTACGGCATGACCGAGGCGGCCGGCTACGTGGCGTTTCAGCGCATGCACGAGGACGTGCCCGACGGCGCCGTAGGTCACCTGCTGCCCAACATCGAGGCGTGCCTCAAAAAGGTCGGCACCACCGAGGACGTGCCCGAGGGCGCGGCCGGCGAGCTGTGGCTGCGCGGGCCCAACATCACGCGCGGGTACCTGTTCAACCCGGACGCCAGCCGCAACGCGTTCCCGGCCCCCGGCTGGTACAACACGGGCGACGTGGCGCGCTTCGACAAAGAGGGCCGCATCAGCATCGTGGGGCGCACCAAGGAGCTGATCAAGTACAAGGGCTTCCAGGTGTCGCCGCCCGAGCTCGAGACGTACATCAACTCGCACCCGGCCGTGGTCGAGGGCGGCGTGGCGGCCACGTGGGACGAGAGCCAGCTGACGGAGCTGCCCACGGCCTGGGTGGTGCTCACCGACGAGGCGTCGCGCACGCCGGCCTCCATCCAGGCCGCGCTCAAGGACGTGCACGCCAGCATCGACGCGCAGGTCAGCGGCTACAAGAAGCTGCGCGGCGGCGTGTACCACGTCGTCGCGCTGCCCAAGAACCCGACGGGCAAGATCCTGCGCGTGCCCATGGCGGCCATGCGCGACGGCCAGTGCTCGCTGGACAAGCCGCAGTCCAAACTGTAGCGGAAAAGACGCTTGATGATGAACATGATCTCCCTTTTTTTTTTTCTAATTTCTTTGTGAAAATATGCCTTATAAACTGTACATAGTAAAATAGATTTCTAGTTCTTTCTTGTTTTTATTTTTGGCTTCTGAATTCTACAAATGAGATACGGCAAGAAAAGCTGCCGATGCATTTCGTTTCTGACTCAATATGCTGATTTGTGAAATGATTTATGTATGCTCCATTTCCAAGAGATGGCACAGCTACTCTCTATGCAGAGCATTTTGCTCTAAACATGCCAAGCGCATGTTTTCTCTTTGCTGCTGGCTGTCCTCCCGGCAAACGATGCCCGGGCTAACCGGTAATGCAGAGCGCGGCCTTAAGAGACGCCAACCCCGCCCCCCC
>NTMA01000164.1:0-29275 GCA_002917075.1 Hawksworthiomyces lignivorus
CGATCTTTTTTTTTTTTTTTTTTTTTTTTTCGTGGGCGGTGCTAGGTACAAAGGCGTCCCACCAGAGCACAAGCCAGCCAAGCTGGGTTGTACACAGGTCTCGGTGTAAAATTCAAGTGCGCAATTGTATCACTATGTCTACGAGGCGCACGCACATACTGCTAGCGGCAACCCCACTGAGAATTCTATACGGTCTAGCCATACATGGTGGACTCGATTTTCGGTAGGGATTTGCTTCCTGCCTTCTTGTCTAACGACGAAAAGAACCTAGGCCATTGGGGTCTCTGGTTGGCTATTACGGCGACCGCCTAGCTGTTTAGCTCTCACGCCGCGAGAAGACGACAAGAGGGGCGGAGGGGAGAAAGCCCGCCAAATTCCCTCGTCAAACTTCCTTCATTTTGCTCTGTTCGCTGCTGCTGTGATATGTCTCCTAGTGAAGCAGCTCCTACTGTCTCTGTTTACAAGACTCTATAACAACTCCCTTTCTGTTTGTTCTTTGCAAATCAATTGTGCTTTTTGCTGCCTTCCGGACTTTTTTCTTCCTCCCCTTTATGTCTGTCTCATCAATCAGCTCCTATGTAAGGCCAACGCAATCTGCTGGTCAAGCAAGGGAGGCACCAAGATTGCATTAGCGCGGCAGGTGGCGGCGACTTTCTTGGCCCTACGGGGGTGCTATTACTACGAAGGCACCCTGCTTCTAACTACATAATTCTTTTCCTAACTCCGTTCCTTTTTCTTTTTGTTCAGAATTTTACCTTCTGCTGGCTACCTTCTACTGTATGTTCACACTGTGTTCATTCCTCGCTTCTTGGAGTCCGTGTAGGTTGCATGTATAACCCCCTAACCACTAGCGGCGTATGTTAGAAATCTACTCCGTACTGAGCACTCTTGTAGGAACTGCAAAAGCGGGAGCTAGGCGCATTCCTCGCCTTGCAACTCTACGCGACGAGACACAAGGACAACTACTACTGCAGGCAACTACTTCGCCTTCTAGTGGTGTTGGCATCTTAATATACGTTATATTCTTGAGATCACAGGCTTAAATGGCCTTTTGCAATGGTAACCGGACTGTCCGGAATTAGATCATACATAATTCGCTTGTCTGCCTGCGCAAGTTGCATTTCTTGTAAACCACGTGGTTTTCAAGAGACGAGCCAAAACACTAAAAATGAATTGTGATTTCAGTGCGGCAGATGACGATGTTCAAGATCTCTTTGGCGCATAAGGCTAGTTGGCCAGCGGTCCTTGGAATCTGCTTATATTTCTTTGATTTGAGATTCAACGGTGTTTCTTGAGTATTGGTGGGCTGATCAGACTTTGCTACCAGTCATCATCAAAATAGATGCTGATCATGTTCAGTAACGTACCTACTACGGTGATGGGGGTAGAAAATCTTTGCTGCTATGTAGCGCACTGTCCCGACGCCTGTGATTTGGGACGACAGACGAGTCTCCGTTTTGCCTTCTTGGGCGAAGTCAGCACGACCACCCGGTGTGGTCCCATCTAGACCACGCCCACCTCAAGTCACTGAACCGCATCCAGATTAGTTCCATTTCCTCTAGTCTTACGCAACGGACGCGTTCAAATTCCCCGTCGCGGCTCTCTGAACAATTCCGCGACGCTCAGGGACGCGTCTTTGTCATCCCTGTCGCTGTCAGGCAGCCCACTATGAATGTCATACTTTAAGACGAAACTCCGCATGCGAGCACGAAAATACTATGGAGCTGAGCACTCCACGGAGGGGGGTTTGTGCCAACGGCGCGAAAGCCAAGGTCGAGCGAGATGAGATATGACATATTACAATGGCATCCAATAGTTGCGAAAGCGCAAATGAACCGCCTCCTACATGTAACTATTTCAACGCGCCCCATGCGGGATCTTGTGAGGGGCAAATTCTCCCCAGATCTCTCTCTCCCATCACTGATGATGATGCGATGTAGTGTGTGCGGTGCGTGGTTGGCCGAAAAGATGACATGCAGAGGAGGGCAGGGAAAAGAAGTCTGCAGCGTGTGGTGGCAAGCGCGGGATGTTACAGGCGAGAAGGGGTTGCCAACATTGCAGCGAAACACTGCACAAGCAAAAACGTGGCACACTCGGTACGCTTGTTGGCTTGTGAGTTTGTCAACTGTACTCCAGACTGCTCTCACATCGAGCCAGTGAAGAACGTACGTAGGCGCTGGCATCCGGAGCGCTCAGGTGGCCTGCGCTTGTACTCCGGAGGTATACCCTTTGCAGTCCCCGAGCACGCGAAAGTGTGGAATCCTACGTCTTCACCTGCAGGGGGGCTACCTTGAAAAGAGAGATCCAGAGAAAAGCGTCAAAACAGGAGTCCAATCTCCTGTCCAAGAGAAACCAGAGAAGGCAGCTTCCGCCCCTATAACAACTGCATTATGAACGTGGGTTTGCTTACCTTTGTACTGCAAGACAGAAAACTCGCCGTGCGCGGTAGTACTTTTTAGGAATGCCTATTTAGAGATTTTCAAATTCCCGAAACCCCTTCCCATTTAGGTCTAAGGCTTTTCGCGCAGCCTATCTCCTCAACATCAGCGCCTGTGCCAATGGCTCCAGCATACAGTTGGAAGTCGAAATATCACTGCACACAGTCAAGCGCGTCAAAAAACAGGCCAGCAAAGGAAAAGATAGCGATTTTCGGTAAAGATGCGCCAGCCTCCCCCCCTTCTCAACATAACCTGGTCACGCACCACTTTTTGAGGATTTCAAGTAGCATTTTCATCAGGCCTGAAACAAAGCAATCTATATTTTCATTCACTCAGCAGCCCCTGACCTTAGATTTTTTGCGCTCGTCTTTATGTCGGGGCCTAGGAAGTCTCTACTACCCCATGTTAGCTACCAAGAACGGGCAGAGACGAAAATTGTGTCTTGCTTTCTATCCTGTCCGCATGCTGAAATGCCATGTCTCTGTCCTTGCTAGGCTTCTGTCCCCAGAGCCCCAGACATTTCCTCTGTAGTACAACCCCTGTATTTGCAATTGTGTCTTGCTCTCAGGCATGTACAAGCTATTCCGAACAACATCCAGATAGGTTACGTCGTATACTTCTCAATGTCCCAATTCGACTACATACAAAGGCGTGCCCCACGTCTTCCAATTTTTCTTTTTACTGTTCCTCATCCGAATTTCTCGTAAGAGACAGTGCGTATATACAGGATACATACTATGAATATATTGGTGTGCAATTCTTTCTTGTAATGACGACTTAGCTGCTCAGGCTCTAAAACAATCTGCAGCAAGACTTCCTTGGATGGCAAGGCAAATATAGACACTCGTTATGAATGGCCGCATAGAGCATCTTGTGAACAATTCTGTACCGAAAACTGTCCAATCCGAGCCTAGAAAAGTATCTTGGCACAGGATGTCATCCATGGAAGACGAAAATCCGGGGAGACCTAACTTGTAGAGAAAGCATTATTTGCAACGAAATGGATTTTGTTCACTATCCGGGATACTGCCGCCCATGTTTTGGTTTGGTATACCTTTCACGGTTGATCTAAGCGTGGACAAGCGCATAGCCACACCCATTTATTCATTATAAGATGTTGCATGAATACGATCACCATATCCAACATCCCACGGTTTGGTAAAAGGAGAAACAACAAACATTATTTCACAGTGTCTGGCTTTGGGCGTTCTTGTTTGGTATGCCACAGCGCTGGAGAAGTCTACCGATTGTATAATTTAGCTATTTAGGTTCCTTAAGCTGCGCTCCTTCCCTTTTGAACATAAAGTATGAGAATATAGTATGAACATAGTCATTCCTCCTTTTACGTATCTTACATACCGGAAAGGTGTTATTTGTTGCCTTTAAAAGATAACAAATCCTAGAGAGGCGAAGATACTTTGCTATCTCCGTAAGAGCAATTCAATAGCTTTACAACTTTGACAATGGGAAGATCAAAATATTCCTCTTCTACAGTTCCTTGATTCAAGAGAATAGCTTCAAATTTTTTTCATCCAAGAACAGATCTACGTTGCCCAAAGCCCCTAAACAAGATATGGCTGGGGTGGCGATATGTGTTCACTATTCACCCTAATATGTATGTAACCTATCGGTGTGCTATATATTCGCGCAATTTGTCCATATGCTTACCTATCTTCTGCAAGCACTTTATATCTTCATCAATTATCAAACAGAAGCCTCTCATTTATTGGTTAGCAGACGGGCGCGTTCTTAGCGCTGCAGACTTCGTATGGGTTGGCACAGATTCTGCTCTCCTTCCCTGTGCGGTGGTAAAATATTGTCGTATTTCATTTACATACAGAGTTCCGTTTGTCCGTAGCGCCTCTTGTATTTTCGTTGGAAATAACTCCCTGCTTTCATGTATGGCGTGTCGTCTCCTGCCCAAATAGAACAAACGAGCCTCGCGAGAAACCAATAGTCACAATGTCCTTAAACATTAGACATCTGGTATCTAGGGCATGGTATCTTGCAAGATTCAAATTCAGAGACAAATGTAAAAATATAGTAAAATATGAAATCGGCACCTCGAAGAACATATCCCTCTTAAAACATATAGATGTACAAGCCTTTGAACTATGACAATATAATGCCTAATAACGTTACATTTTACATACATTGGTTTAATCAACAGGGCTTGCAAATTAAAAAAGAAGTTGAACACGATGTTTAGGAAAGAAAGAAGTAGCCTATACGGTCGGTGATGGCAGAATGACTATTAACATACCAAAGTGGGATACGGGAAGCATTCAGATGGAGCGATTCAGGAACAGGCGAACCAGATCACATAATAATATAGAACATCGATAATAATGCGAAACTAGCAGAACCTTAACTCGGGGAATGATTTAAGATATGGTAATGTGCCATGAAATTGAAAGCGATTTCCATGCGAACAGATTTTAAGCCGATAATATCACATATAAGAGTCGTATATAGTTCCACTTACTCGAGCTCAACATCATACAGCAGAGGCAATAAGGCACAGCCTGTGACAACAAGAATTAGATGGGAGAATGCCAATATAAACTTTTCCAGAATACAGAGCACTCGTAAGAGGCCGCTGTATTATGTAAAGTGTGCACGTATTATAGTTCCAACGACATCAAAAATGTCTCAGTTTCTAGTCTTCATCCATAGCAGGATTGCTGAGATTTCATTTCTTTCAGGATTTCATTCTAGGGATGCCTCAATTGGCCTTCTTCCTTGTTCCCGACGGCGAAAACAATCCTTAAAATCCACCGAGTGAAATCGCACCTAAGACACGGAAGCCTCTCCGTGAGTCCATTTTGGCAAAGAAAACAAGGCAAGAAAATAAGGAAAATAAATGGATAAAAGAAAGTTGCTTAGCTCGCTTTCGATACTGATATCATTTTCGCTTATGCTAGAAAAAGCCATTCACCCTAAAAAAAAAAAAAAAAAAAACAGATAATGGAACGTGCAGACAAAAGAGGCAGCATAGACGGGCCGATGGGAATTGCGGCTGTTTTCGTAGGAAGCTTTGGTCACCGGCAGCAAAAATAAGGAATATATGAATGATTTCTCAGATACAAACGTACTAAACTTTGCAAAAGATTATGAAGCTATGAATAGTCGTAGCACTAGATACAGACGAGGTTGTTTACTCGAGTACTGAGAAAAAACCTCGATGTTGGAGGTGGGTACTATCGCTCGTAACTTGCGGGCAAAAACCTGGAAAATCTAGGCACACTAGAGAACATAGATGTGAATTTTGCAAGTATTAGAAAAGAGAAGTCATTATAGCTTTTTAACCTGTATCGAAAATTCGAAAATTTATATAGCAATAATGCATGCCGTTGTTCCTTAAGACTGTTGATAAGCATGTTATATAAAACACGTTTTTCTTTCTTTGTTCCAAATGAGAAGAGAATATTATTGACAGACGGAAGAATTTTACTCATTGCTCGGAGAATTCTTCTGTCATATAGCCATTCTTCCTGCAAGGTACGAGCAAGAAAATAAAGGTCTTATTCTTTTAACTATTGCGACTTCCCTAACAGGTACATACGGCTATGCTCATCACCTGAGTGCCGTCTCAGCCGCTATACAATTGCCAAAATGAAAAGAAACCAGACATGAACGCACAAAAATTACAGCCTGTCAAATATTAAAACACTTTTAAGAAAAGACCAGCGACTTCAATGGCACTACAGTGTGGAATCTGGCGTCATAGCACTTTTATACACAGTTTGCTTTTGGTCACAAGTAACAGCCATACATGCTAATAGCCCTGTGAACATAAAAAGGTCAGCGTATACATATCCTTTCAATACGTAAACATTGGATTTCTCTCTTCAATTTTGGTTCTCAGCCATTTGGTGCATGAACTACTGCAAGGCTCAGCTGTGATATTTCGACGGCTTTGGCATGGCAGCTAGAACGTCTCTCCTTGGATATGTGGCTTGATGTGCTATAATGAGATGAATTGAAATAAGAGTATAAATACAGATCTAGACCTAAACTCACGATAAAGGCCCCTGATTTATAGGCAGATGATTCTCCAGAATCAATTCGAGACAAGAAGTTCAAGTTATGCTTCTGTGCCGAGTTCACGTGATAAACATTACTAATCAGAAGTGGCACGTCACACTTATGGTCGCCTGGCAGGGCCGTCGATCTTCCGTCCTGGCATGTTCCGGCCAGGCACGGCGAGGTTGACGACAACGCCGACGCCACTTCTTGCGAGTCTGGCGCTGCTCTTTTACCACAATATTGCCTTGGCATTACTATTTTATACTTCTGGATAGATCCCCCCTTGCGAGAAGCCTTTACTTTTGCTTTTCTCCCAAATTTCATTAACAGATTTAACACAGTTTCCATTTTTGAATGCGATTTCTTACAGGAACATCTTACGATGGCCGCGCCGCCTACCGAGCAGAGAGAGCTCGATCTCGTCGAAAAAGTTGATTTTCGCATTCTAAATGTTGCCAATAACGAACAGAAGCTTCAGGAGTTGCTCGGCAAGTTTCTCGTGCCTCTTCTTCTGAAGGGTGCTAGTGAACACGCGTCAGTTCGGGCTAAGGTGAGCTACTGGCAAACGTGCTGTTGATGGGTAACGAGTTGTCTTTTAAATTGACTAGCTTCACAGGTTGCAACAGTTGCTCAACGGCTCAAGCTGTTCATTAAGCCACCAGGGTATGTCTTCGTGAGTTCTTTTTTGTCAGTGTTGTAATTTTCTGACAGACGACATAGGGTTGTTCTTCCAGTAGCTTCGCTTTTACAGCAGTTCAAGACGATAGATTCCCCGGTTGTGAGGCATCTTGATATTGTCTTCATTCAGCATAGTATTGGCCGCTTGTCCGTTAAAGAGCGCCGTGACTTGATTCCGGTAATCCTTCGAGACATTTCTAGTGTGAACAGCAGCACTCCAGCTCTGTTTGATATCCTCTTGCAGACGCTTCCTGTGCTCAGATTCCCTTCAAGAGGCTCCAAAGAGGACGAATCCTTCCGGGATGACATCGGCCTTTCAAACTCAGCAGATGCTGCCTACGTTTCCGACAGGTTCGGCAAGATCTTCCTACTCTCACGAACTAGCCAACTTGTCGCAGGCAGCGATGCATCCTTTTTCTCTTTTGACCAAGAGGACTCTTGGCTGCGCACTGGCGCAAATCTTGCCGAAACGCGAATTCGCGTTGCGAACTTTCTAGCCAGCGGCGCCTTCAGCGATGACGATCGTTTTATGCCAGCCCTCTACGCGTCTGCGCATACAGACAGCCGCGTATCGTCCATTGGCGAGGATCTATTGAAAAGAAGCAAAGTTTCGCTCGAAAACAAAGAATTTGTAGAGCAACTCTTCAAAGCTCACGCCGCACTCTCAGCTACCTACCGAATCCGGATCTTAAATCTGCTCAGCAAATCCGCCATTTCAACAAGTTATGCTGATGATATCCTGGAAGTGGTGAAGCGTAACATGGAAGCAAATGCGGCCGACATCGACTCTTCTAGTGCAACTCCAGCATCAGCCCGATCTCGTGGGTTGGAAATGGCGAAATTGTATAAAGCTATGTTTGAGTATATTAACTGGGTTGCGCGCATCGGACCCAACAAGGACGATTTCAGTATTGGCCGTCCGCTGATTGATTATTTACAAATATATATCAATGATCTGGGGTGGCCAGTTCCAACATATACGGGCGTCGACTACGAACCTCTGCGAGCAAAGGCCTACGAAACGATCGGCATGCTCGCCAAAGGTGCAAAGATGACCATACCTGAGCGTCTGGCCCTAGCGAACTGGTTCTTCCGCTCCTTAACGGAGGACCCGACAACAGAAGTTGTGGTCAATGTTGATGGCGCTCTGTCGAGTATGACATCGATGTTTTCGCTTGAGAATGAGGCACTAGACCGCGATGAAATTGAGCCCAAGCTTAGATCTCTTCTTCTCAAATACATCAATTTGTCTGAAGATGAGCCGAATGTCCGCCGGAGTGCTCGCCACGCCGCTGCGAAATGGGCCAACAACTGTCTTCCTTTTTCGGACCCGGTTGCTCGATGGATTGACATCCTTGCTGCTGCGGGCCGTCGGGGAGAGAGGAATGATGTGATCGAAGAAGGCCACAAGGGCCTAGATCCGTGGACATACTACAGCAATAATGCAGACTCCCTCGTGCTCCCCCAATGGCAGGATTTGGTCCGGTCTTTTTTTAAAGTTCCCATTGAAGGGGTAGAAACGGATAATGCAGGAGCTTTGTCAGACATGGAGATTGATAGTGTATCGACATTTGTCAATTTCGCCGGGGAGAAAATTGATGCTTATCCGCTTGCAATTAGCTACTGTAAGCGGATTCTCTTCCTCACGGCATTGACGGATTTCAAGGTAGAGCCTGGCTGGGAGCAACAACTAGATACCTTGGTACGCACCGACAAAAAGAGTCGAGATATGATCCGAAGCTATTTAAGTGGCCTAGAGGGAAAGGCACTGTTCGACTTCCTTGCTGCTTCTTTTGAGGGAATGCTTCAGAAACAAGCTACTCTGACCGAACCTTGCGGACGTTGTTTCGTGGAATTGGCATCGTTATCGCCAAAATCTGTCCTTGCACCACTGGCGAGCAGAGCAAGCGAATTACTTATTCTAGTGAAATCAAACAAGAAAGAGGTTCGAAAACTTGGCGCTGCAGCAATAGGCATTCTTGGTGCCCATCCCGCCAATGAAGAAAGCGACGTCAAAAAACTAACGACGGCGTTAGTGGAAGCATCGCAACCATGGAAATCGGCCGTTGGTTCTGAGTTGAATGCTACAGAGGGAGCTTTTGTAGCTCTGGCTCATCTGTTGTCAAGAGTCGTATTTTACAATTATCCGGGTGCCGAATCTCTAGTTGCTGATGCAGCATCTCTGTTTCCGAGTGCAAATGAAATATCGGAAGCTTCTGTATCTTTTCAAGATGCTATTTTCGACGCATTCAATCAGCTGTGGACCGCCGGTCTTCAATGTCTTCCTGGCTCATCTGAGGCCGCAGGTGATAAGGGGAAAATCACTGCCGCCTTTGTGGATGTTCTCACCACACAGGCCAAGAAAGGAAATGAACGTGCTATTTCTGCTCTTGGTCGGCTTGCTGTCGCTATTGGGGCTGATTCTTCTTCCTCTCTAGAGGCAGATACTGACGTAAAAGGCAAAGAAACAGAAGATTTCACGGCATTGATTCTCAGCAAGCTGCAGGAACTATATGAGATCAAACAAGTCGAAGTGCATTTTGCGATTGGAGGAGCCATTACGGCTGCTGTCGCTTGCTGGGATTCTGACATTGTTGAACTGTCTCTTGACGTAGAGGAAGGCAAAAGCTCCACGTTCCGCACTCCAAAGCGGCCGGCCAGACTTACAACAACGCTCGACAAGATCTTGACAGACAGCAAGACCACAAAACCAGCTCTTCTCAAAGCATCCGGTATCTGGCTGTTTAGTATCATCCAGCATTGCTCGCATTTGTCAGAAGTACAGAATCGGCTGCGGGAATGCCAGGTGGCATTTATGCGGCTCCTCAGCGCGCGCGATGAGTTGGTACAAGAGACTGCCTCCCGTGGTCTGGCATTAGTGTATGAGAAGGGTGATGCGCCTCTCAAAGGCGATCTTGTGCGTGACCTTGTTGCTTCTTTCACAGGTTCAGGTACCCAGCTCAAAGTGGATGACGATACCGAATTATTTGAGGCGGGAGCATTGCCTACAGGCGAGGGCAAGTCTGTTACATCTTACAAAGATATTGTGAATTTGGCAAACGAGGTTGGTGACCAGACGTTGATCTACAAGTTCATGTCACTGGCTGCAAATGCAGCAACATGGTCTACGCGGTCTGCATTTGGCCGCTTCGGTCTGAGCAACATTCTGTCGGAATCAGAAGTTGACCCCAAGCTCTACCCAAAGCTCTTCCGGTACCGCTTTGACCCGAACCCTAACGTTCAACGATCGATGAACGACATTTGGAAGGCTCTGGTTAAAGATTCTAATGCTGTGATCGAAGCACATTTTGATGCTATCATACAAGATCTTCTGAAGAGCATCTTAGGAAAGGAGTGGCGTGTCCGCGAGGCAAGTTGTGCAGCTGTTTCTGACCTTGTACAAGGACGACCGTTCAACCAGTATGAAAAATACTACGAGGATATTTGGTCGCGCGCCCTGAAAGTTCTAGATGACGTGAAGGGCTCTGTGAGAGAAGCGGCTCTGCGCCTCTGCATTAACTTGTCAAACACGCTTGTGCGGCAACTCGAAGACGGAGGTGCAGGGGTCAATGCAACTGCCATGATGAATGAAGCCTTGCCTTTTTTGATGTCCGAAAAAGGCATCGAGAGCGGTGTCGAAGACGTGAAAATATTTGCCACAATCACAGTTCTTAAGATTGCCAAGCACGGCGGCAAAGCGCTCCAACCTTACATTGCGGCTATGGTGCCGCGTCTCTTGGGTTTACTGAGTACGATCGAACCACAGGCTTTCAATTACTACTACATGCGATCAGGTGAAGATGATAAGGAGAAGCTTGACAAGATGCGCAGCGCCATGGTATCGCAGTCTCCTATTTCAGAAGCGATCGAGAACTGTCTGCGCAACGTGAACGGCACTGTTATGGCGGACCTGGCATCCGGGATCGAGGCAGTCGTGAAGGCAGCTGTAGGCATGCCGACCAAGATTGGCTGTAGTAGGGTACTGTCAACTTTGGCTACAAGGCATACGACTGATTTTGGGCCGTACGCAAGTCGTTTCTTGCAGCTTCTCGAAAAACAAGCACTGGACCGCAACGATGAAGTCAGCCAAAGCTACGCCAAAGCAGCGGCATACGTGATGCGGGTTGCTCCCGACGCATCACGAGAGCGATTTGCAGCGCGCTTTGTCGATCTGTATTTTACGGCGGAGGACGAGAACCGCCGCCAGAAGGTCGCTGATGTCGTGCTGGCGCTTGCCAAGATCTCGCCAGACCACTTTCACGCGCTCGAAGCGCAGTTGCTCCCATTCGCATACATGGCGAGCCACGACACTGACGACTACGTGCACAAGGCTTGCGACGAAGTGTGGAACAAGCACGCGGGCAGCAATCTTAGTGTCGCACGGTATGTGCCCGAAATTGCAGCACTCGTTCAGCGTTCTCTCGACACTCCACAGTGGGCACTGAAGCATGCAGGTGCGCTCACAGTGGCCGATGCTGTGAAGGCGGTCCTTGGTGCCAGCGACCTCAGCGGGCAGGTTAATACCACTCAACTAAAGGCGCTCTGGCCGCTGTATGAGAAATCGCTTGCACTCAAGACATTCGAAGGCAAAGAGAAGCTGCTTGACGTGTTTCCTGACTTCGTCGCCAAGGGTAAACCTCTGTGGGTCGGAGATGCCAAGACAACGGCCGTGCTACGCAAGATTGCCACCGTTGAGGCCAAGCGCAACAACGACACATACCGGGTACATGCATTCCGTTGTCTGTGGCGAGTGGCGGAATCAGCCGCGGACGAAATGGATCTGTGGGACGATGCCGTGAAGATCGTGACGCCGCACCTAGAGTCCTTGAAAGAATGGGATGAAAGAGGAGGGGCTGGCGGGGAGAAGATGGACATTGACAGCGGAAACAAGAAGAAGGATTCCGCAGCAGCCAGCCAGGAGCGCCTCGTCCGCCAGACGGCTGAGAATGCGCTCGAAGTCGTGGCGCGCAGCTACAGTCGGCCTGCAATGAAGACGGATCCCTACGCAGTCTTGGCGGCCATCTGGAAGGTCTTGTCGCCATTCCTGGACAGTGATGCATTTGGGCCCGTACGCAGGACGACGTGGTATAAGACTGCAGTGGATCTGTTTGACGCAGCAGCCAAGTCGGCCGAAGAGAAGAAGCCGTCCGAGAGCCCCGAGGCCGATGGCAGCAAGCTTGTTTTGTCTTACTTGGAGTCATTGGATGCCAACAGTCCTGAAGTTGGAACAGAGCTGCAGCGCTCATCACGGGTTAAGGCTATCAAAGCTCTTGCCAAAGCGGCGAAGAAAGGTAGCTTTGGCTCGCAGGTGTCTGCCATAGATGCTGTTGGAAAGATCAAGGCAGCCCTTGAAGGAGCACTGAAAACAGAACGATCTCTGGACGTTCAGAAGCTACTTAAAGAGACTCTTGCAGAGATACAGTAAAAATTTGTATCTATTCAATAATTTTCGCATACATATAGTATAATTCCAGAATTTTTTGTTTTTGTTTTTTTGCTGCACTGTTTCTTCACTTAAAAACCTACCTTCTGCTGACTAGCTGACCGCTATGGCTGGCACTTTATGACGTTGCGATCGTCTAATGACTTACCGAGCATTAAGAAACCGGCTAGTATAAAGCTACTCTGCAAATATCATTTGGCCTGACCATACAGTCTTGTTATGGTCCTTTGGAATAACCCGTTACCTATTTCGTTGTTCTGCTTCCTTCTGACCTGGCGGTCAGCTTCTGTGTTTGGTACTGCCGCTTGCCACTATTGGCTGTCAGGGCTAAGTTTTGACCTCCCTGTCCAACTTTCGTACCAGATTTGACGAGGCCCAATTGCTTCTCAAAAGTGAGAGGCAGAAACTCTACTTAAAGCAAAGAAGAATTCATTGTTCACGCATGCACTATCGCTCAATGCCCAGAAGAGAAACGCCTGCTTCTCTAATACGCATTTGCGAAAATACCTTAAACAGCCTTGTGCCACTTCTCACACAGCCCTGCCATAAGTTTGTATTTTAAATAGTAAATGTTATCACCGTATGACCACATTATTCTTCTTCCTTTCTCGTGTCTCGAAGATTGGATAAGAATTTACCTGCATGTCATTGTATAGTCTCCAAGAAGGTACTAGGAAGATCTTCTGCTGCTATATATAGTAGAAATCAGCTGTGGGAAGATAACACGGATTTGCATTATAGAGATAGAAAAAAAAGTATTGTTTGGCGGTAACGATAGCTGGGCTCTGGTGTCACTGCAAATTCGGTTTGGCAGCCGCTTTTGCCGTCTACTAGGCCGAGGACGCACACCATTTCTTTCTTCTTCTTCTATCTCTTTTATTTTGGGACACAAACTTGCATGAGGAACCTTAAAATGGAATGCTGCAAACGAGATGCACCCCCAGTCCTCCTGGATGCAAAAGGACCTGCCAACACGACGAAGGCTGTTGAAAAGCTGCGCCCGTTCAGAACGGTTAGCTCAAATGCAGGGTCGCAGACCTGGTTACATACGATAAGAATATCACACCTACAGTAAACATCGACATTTGCTTTCTCTCAATGTTTAGATATTTCTTCGACTTGTGTGAGATGAAACCAGGGTTTCTGCAGCATCGATGATCGATAATAAACGTCAGTTTATGGTTGAAAGTAAATAAGAAACAGGTATTGTTTGAACATCAGTAAAGAAGAAATTGAAAAAAAAACAATGAACTTCCGCCATTTCTCTACGCCCGGCGCCTCTTCAGTTATACCTGCCTTCTTTTTTTTTTTTGCTCGCGTGCCCAAACGACCGTATTTCGTATATGCGCAATACTTGCGCATTCCGCCTGAGCGCACGATAAGGCGGTTGGGCTGAACCTGAATGAAATCCAAGGCCACTTCTGGCCAATCGTTGGCCATCAGCCTTCTGCTAAGAGCGAAAAGCTTCCCTGTCGGTGCCGTTACAGCCTACTTGTAAATTCAATGAATACTGCATCAATGTATACTGCAGGTGAATTTTAGCTTGCCCATGACGCCGTTGTGGAACTTTCAAGCTAGGGAAAACAAAGTAGAAAGCGTTAGCTCGAAGCAAGAGATGGCCCTTGGAAGTGAGCCCACGATAGTAGATGTGTGATTGCTTGAAAGCAAGAGGCCTTACCGTCCTTCAATGAAGAAACAACCAAGCAAACAAGCAGATTTTTGCTTAATAAATCTAAAAGAAAGACGAATGGCTGTGTCAAGAGATAGATTCATATCCAAGAGAATATCACAAGTCTTTGTCTCGGTCAAGGATTTGTCTTCTGTATGCACTGCGTCAAACGCTGCGCCAAGGTCTGGCTAACAAAACAAGCATTCGGAGCACAGTAGCGTTGTTCTTGGCACAATGCCAAGCCGGGGTAGACACTGGGTCGTAGCTTTTGACATGTGGATAGGTAATAGGGAAGAAGACTAGTGCAGTTGCCAGCCGTGGTCATACCTACATGTATAAGTGCTGAGGCTCTTGCAGAAATGCAAGCATAAAGCGGATGCCACTCTTCAGCAAAGTCGAGCCCAAAATCCAAACAACATAATTGTTATATCCATCTCATGTAGTTAGAAAATTCAGCTGCAGTTCACTTACTTAGCTCTCCGCCTTGGAAAATGTTCCTCTGTCTTCTCTCCCTGGCGCTATGGGTCGCTTGCAATTTTGCCTTGGCCGAACCGCAGGTAACAACACCGGAATCTGCACTTGGATTTCTCAGTGTTCCTGTTGTCAAGCACCGCCATCGGTCCGCCATACGTCGGCGTGATGATCTGGTCACTGCGTACAGCGCATCAGATATGGGCTACTTGCTAGAGCGTAGGTGCTACCCGAAGTGCTCGTAGCTGGGAGCCGAAGCGCAAGCGTACCTGCTAATTCCTTGAAGTGGGCATTGGTACACCGGCACAGACAATCAAGTGCCTGCTCGACACAGGCTCTGATGAGTCGTGGTTTAATCCTGACTGCACGCTTCTGGTTTCAGAAGAACAAACAACGTTATGCAACGAGGCTGGGCAGTATGATCCTGAGCAGTCTAGCACATATAAGAGTTTGGGCCCGACAACTACGGATATTGAATATGGTACGGGGGATGTGACTATCACTTATGCCCTGGATAATGTTGTTGTACGCGGGACCGGTAAGTGGGTGTCTCCTCTATGAAGAAAAGATGCCAATGTTCCCCTCCCAAAATGCCACTCTTCGGCACTGCCATTGCGCTTGCTCATACAGCCATCTTCTCCTATAGACAATAATACGCTTAAAGAAGTTCAGTTCGGTGTCGCCAACTCGTCGGATGAGGCTCCCTTTTCTATCTGTGGTCTCGGGTTTGGCAATACTGTTAATCTGGACTACAACAATCTCATCGACGATCTGGCCATCCAGGGCGTCACTGCGGGCCGTGCATTTAGTATGGCCCTGGGCAGCGACGCGTCCGACAGTGGCAGAGAGCCGATCGGCAGCAACATCGACAGCGGCGTCGTCATTTTCGGCGGGGTCGACACCAAGAAGTTCCATGGGTCCCTTTACAAATTCGCCAACCTCCCGCCCCAGCCCATCGACGACGGCGAGCTCTGGCGCTACTGGGTCCAGATGGACAGCATGGGGCACACGGCGGCAGGTAACAAGTCTTCGACCCCATTCGGCAGCAGCTCGGTGCCCATTATCCTCGACAGCGGCTCCAGCCTCAGCTACTTTTCCTCGGATATTATGGACGGCCTGACCGCCGTGTATGAGCCGTATACGACAGACGAATTCAGCGTGGGAACTATCTTTGTGGACTGCGACGCTGATTTCGCGGACGGTGGCACTATCGACTTTACGTTTGGGGCTCTCACCATCTCCATCCCCCTGGGCGACTTTGTCTGGAGGTCACCAGACGTGCCAAGCGTTTGCGCGGTGGCCGCTATGTCCACGGATTCCGATCTGTCTATTTTCGAGGAATCACCTCCCACACTCGGCGACTCGTTTCTGCGGTCTGCATATGGTAAGCGGTGGTCTCTTCTGCGTCCTTCTATTTCCACTTAATCATTTTTGGGTACGTCTCTTTGATTGCCGGCTAACGCAGAGGTCCAGTTGTGTTTGACCAGGACCATAAGAATATCTACATGGCGGAGGCGGCAAACTGCGGGAAGAACGAGGCGGCGCTGCCGGCAACCGGCAACTACAAGCTGACTGGCGAGTGCACACGCGCTCTGGGGTTTGCCCCATATACCAGCGCTGCATCGGCCTCTGGCACGGAGGCGACTGCTACATTTGGCTTCCCGTCCTTACACGCACAGCCTACATTGCCCACGTCCGTGGCAACCGGAAAAACTACGTCCGTGACAACCGAAAGACCTACGTCCGGGGCAACCGGAAGTCCCGCGTCCGGTTCTGAGTCGTCTTCAGCTTCCGCGGCTCGTCACATAATGCCCGTGTCGACATTGCTGCCCATCGCCTTTGTCAGCCTGCAGATCATACTAACTCTTCTGTAGGGCGGTGGGAAAGCAGCATGAGCAGGGATTTGAAAGAGAGGATCGGCGTTGGAAGAGGAGCATGGCGATGCCTATGGCGTGATTGATGGGCTTGCTTTCCGGAGTACACTCTCGGGCTAGGCAAGACATAATACTGTTAAATTCGGAGCAGCAATACCGTACAAGGTCCTTGTTAATAAATAGACTTTGCTTCTTTGTCATCTGTCCATTGTCGACAAAAGTTCATCTACAAAAGCTCGTACACCATCAGAATAACTACTATGTATTTACATGCTATGTCCGTATCAGTAGTGTAGATCCGAAAAGATACTCTACTTCTTATTCGCGTCCACAAAATTGCGATACCGGTTTACACCCGTTCCAAAACATAGCATAGGACCCATGTAGAGAGATAATCCTAATACAGCTACGTCGTCCCATCCACTACAGATCCAGTAGCCCATATTGTCGGCTGGGCCGAGCCACTTCCAAAATCTGCCGTGAGATGTGGCATCCAATTCGAAATGAAATTGGGGACTTTGGAGTTCGTAATGCTTCATTTGCAATTCTAGCCATGCGCCTCTCTGGATGCCCACATTGTATTCTCGCCCGGGTCCCAGCTCCCGGAATACCGCCTCGATGGGCCCTAAAAGCCTCTCTTCCATGGCGATGACCTTTCGTGGTTCTGGAAACGATGCCCAGCTATCCAGGGGACCGAGCGAGCTCTGAATAGATATGTAAAGGCGGCGGACATTCGGAAACAACATCGGAATCATGGCGCACAACTCATGCAGAGGCGAGTTTTGTATTGCAGGATCCTTGCTTGGTGGCTCCAGAAGGCCTGCGTATATGGGCCGTGAGGAAAAGTTCCAATTAAGCTCAAGCGAAGCGATGCAGTTGAGCCGCTGGGGAAACATCAGCTTAGGCAACCTCAGCTGCAGGCTCAGACAAGAAAAAATGAACTTGTTCGTCGAAAACAGCACGTCCATTCCCTCTGCATATCTGTCTTTGAAGTCAATAGGCTGCATTACGCTCAGCACAGCAAAGAATGGACATTCTTCTCGTGGATTGCCAACAAACAAACAAACAAAAAACCGTGCTACTTACGCCATGCGGCACGATAGGAGCCATCCCATGATCCCGATAGGATGCTGGACGGGCTGGTCTCCCGTGCCCATCAGCAGGCATTTACACAGCGGGCCCGTGAGGCAGGTATCGTCGCATGGGTCGAGCGCGCGATGCTCTTCCTCGATATAGTTGAAGTCGAGAAGACGCTGGTACACGCCAGCGGCAGCGCGGTGGCAGACACAGCCAAACCATTTCGCATCTTGCAGCGGACTGGGGTTTCGTGGCTCGTCCCTGCTGTAGGGGCACACACCGGTCGTGTGATCCGGGTGTCGAGTGGCCGCCTTCGCGGGCCGCAGATCGAGATGCAAGGCCTGGCGGCCAAAGGCAGCCAGCAAGATTTCACGGCGGATCTCAAATGGCAGCCGTTGAAAATAGCCGTAGTTTTCCAGCGAGCTGGCGAGATTGTCGCGAGACGCCGTCGGCGTCAAGCTGTAGAGCCGCTCATCCGGCAGAAAAGGCAAGTCTTCAGGGACCTGCCAGTCTGGCGGCGGCGGCGGTGCGCGACTCTTCCCTACAAATTTCTTCTTTACCCACCGTCCGATGCTTGCCATGGGGGAAAACTCTTGAGAGCACTTGCTTTCTTATTTGGGAACTATGGAAAGCTTCACTTGCAAACAGCAAAGGATCATCAGAGGCAGAGGCGTATTTGACGGGGCAAAGGTGGGGAAGACCCCCTGCAGCAAAGGCAACACGACGATAAGGCAGAGCAAAATGCTTGTGAGTGGCACGGTAACTATGTTCGACTCAGCAAATTTCTGGGAAATCTTGACAGTCGAGAGAAAACTTTCTACAAAATGGAAATGCAGTCTAATAAAGGATGGGAATTTGGAACGAGATTACAGCCGTGCATCGTGGTGAGACCCAAAGACTAAGGGTAATTTGCCTTCCACCTTTATCGCAAATGCATCTTTCAACAATACACATATTATGAATTTAAACTTTGTAGACGTAGCTATTAAAGCTAGATTTAAGCAGAAGAGTGTCGGCCAAAGCACATCAATCATTGCTATAAGACACAAGAGATGGTTACAAAGTAAAGATGTTAGTAGTGGTGAGATACACAGTCAGCGAAGAAACGAAAGCCAGATCGACGAAATGTACGCGGAGTGCGGCTCTGGAAGTATCCGCAGACCCGACTAGGCATGGATGGCTGGAAGGCACACGCTTGCAAACGACTGACGAGGCGAGATATTGCGTGACACATTTCACTGCCTGTTATTTATCTGGCTGAGTTGGGCGAATCTCGAGGCGCGTGAATTCTGAGCAAGAACAGAATATGCGTGGTTATAAGTACATATTTATGTATGCTGTATGTATGTATGTATGTATGTAAGCAGCACAAACATGCTGGGCACCGTGATGTGGGGCAAACAGGTTACTTGGATAGCGGTTATTGTGTTTGGGGGCAGCCTGGCAGGTTACATTCAGTGGAGGGGAAGGCAAGAACAGCGAAATGCGACCCTTTCGTCATTGTCGTGCCTGCCTTCGCTGTCATTTTCTGTTCCAGGCACCTCACAACCGACTCGCCCTCCCTTGTGCAAATTTGGCCTACATTACGCCCTGCGACCTTCTTCTCCGTCTTCTTCTTCTCTCATATTCTGAGCACTTCTTATTTTCTAATTTAGAGCAGGCTCGTCTATCTTTTCCACTGTCGCGCAGAAGCCAGGCCTTGGAAATCGACTGCTCGGTATTACTCGAAGGTCAAAAGAGGGGCAAACTGCGTTTGCCGGACCAGCTTACCTTCGAGCTTCCTTTCACTCAACCCACAGCTCGCCGTCCTTGCATTTCTCTTTAACTCAACGCCGCCGAGCATAGTCGTCGCTGCCGCCATCAAAACCCGCTGTCGAGATTAGTGCTTCGTGCCAAACAGACCAGACATAAGTTGGGCAGCTCATCCGGCTCTCTTCTGTCCTGACGCCAAAAGCATACGTATCGACCAGACCGACATAAAGACTTGCGCCCAGAGAAAGTTTCGAGCCATGGATGAGGATTTGGTGGCCAACTTTGTTGGCATCACCGGCGCTTCGGACCACGTAGCCCGCCAACTTCTCGAGATTGCCAACGGTGACCTCCAACAGGCGGCTGTCCTCTTCTTCGATACCGACATGGCCGAGGCCCTGGCGCGCCAACCAGCAGCCAATACCGACACTTCGATACCCTCATCCGCAGCAGCAGAGACAGCAAATGTGTCAGATACCAGCAGAGCAGCGTCATCGAGCCGGCGACCAGGTGAACGGCCTACACCGCGCTCCACAATCGGCCACGAAGACCGACACGGCGTGATCCACATCGAAGACAGCGATGAGGGCGACGCCGATTTCGATGAGATCGAAGAGGACGACGACGACATGGACGACACCTTCCACGACGCGCAGGATTCACACATCTCCGACGCGGCGGCGGCAGAGTCTGTGGCGCGGAACGCCCAAGAAGAGGAGGACGAGGCGATGGCGAAGCGGCTGCAGGAGGAGATGTACGCAGAGACGGCGGCGACAGAAGATGGCATCCGGGCGCCCATGGGCCGCACCACAGAGATGCTTGTCGAGCCGTCTTACGGCGGCGGATACAACGACTACGCCGAACAAAACTTTCTTGAACAAATGCGGCGGAGGCGGCAAGCAAGAGGTATGTATCCTCCGGCAAACCCATGACCTATTCTTTTTCTGTTCGTTTTTGGCCTCTTTGTTTTCATAAGACTAACAGAGACAAAGCAGCTCCCAACCCATTCAACCAGGTATGGGACGACGACGGAGTTGGAGGCAGCAGCTCGCGGTCTAGTTCAGGCGCCCCTCAGACTTCGAGACAGGCTCGCCTCGCCGACTTGTTCCGGCCACCCTACGACCTAATAGAGCACGTGTCCTGGGATGAGGCAAGGTCACTAGGGAAAGAGGAGAAACGCTGGATTTTGGCCAACATCCAAGATATGTCCGACTTCCAATGTCAGGCGCTCAACCGCGACATCTGGAAAGACGACGCCGTCAAGCAGCTCGTCAAGGAGAACTTCATCTTTTTACAATACAACAAGGATGATGCTGGCGCTGAGTCCTATATCCAATACTATATGCCTGGCGGCCAGCATGAGAATCCGGATAACTACCCACATGTAGGGATCGTCGACCCGCGGACGGGCGAGCAGGTCAAGGTCTGGTCTGGGCGGCCGTTTCCGAGCGCCCTGGACTTCCACGCGCAGCTGGCCGAGTTCCTCGATCGCTACAGCCTCGATCTGGCCAAGAAGAACCCTGTGCAACGGACTAAATCACAACCTGCGGTCAAAGACGTCGGGCGCATGACTGAGGACGAGATGCTCGAGATGGCCCTACGAAACAGCCTCGAGACGGCCGGCGCAGCCAGCGGCAGCGGGGACGGCGGCAGCGGCACCGTATCGCGACCGAGTGTCCTAGACCCGGATGAGCTGACCGCCGAGCCCGAGTCAACATCCCCTGACGAAAAGGGCAAAGGGAAGGCGGACGAGGAAGAGGACGAGGGCGCAGCTGGCGCGTCTGCGGCGTTTGCCCGCATACCCTCCGACCACCCTCACGAAGAGCCGCCAAACAACCCAGCAACAACCACTAGGATCCAGTTCCGGCACCCTACGGGTCGCGTGATCCGTCGGTTTGCCGTCAGCGATCTGGTGGTACGGATCTACGAGTGGCTCAAGGCTGAGCCCCTAGAGGGCAAAGAGGGACTGGAATTTGAGCTGAAGGTGATGCCGCAGGGACACGACCTTTTGGACGATCTGGACAAGACAATTGAGGAGGCGGGGCTGAAGCAGGCGACTGTCATGATTGAGTTTATTGAGAGCTGAGAGGCGAAAGATAGCAACCCCACCCATCGCTCGTCGACTTTGTCTCCCTATAGTATTTCCCTTTATTCCGTCACTTAAGCTTTCTCATCTACTAATTTGGGGCCTTTTTCTCTACTCTTTCCTTATTCATGCATACCTGCCACGAAAGGTACAGGTCGGAGGCACTAGTGACTATTGGTTTGGGGGTTGGAGGATTGCTGCCTGATAGAAAGAATGCGAAGGGAGACCTGGGAGCTGTATGGGCAGCTGTCACGAACGCATCTGGGTATGATAGCACCCTTTTTACCGTAGATAGATGAATATAGCAAGACATCACATTGTCTCTGGAAACAACTCTGACAAAGATGGAGAACAAGGACGGCGGATTGCTGTTGCTGTTCTCAGAGCCAATGCCTTTGGATAGAGCTCAACATGCTGCTACGCGGATTGGCCGCGGATTGGTTCGTAAACGATGCTCACCTACGAATGCCGTGGGGGAAGAGGATTCACCTAGGTCTTTGCGGAGTACGTCGTCTTCTAGTCTTCCGGTCTGCGAAGGTTCGCTACGGCGCAACGTCCTCTCCCGACTCTCCTGTGCAGGCCATTTGCTTTCCTTTCTTTTTTGTCTCACCATCGAGTGGGGGGTTGAAGGCAAACCGGGAAACCGCTAAACAGTCTACGAGCCAATCACTTCTCAAAGACAGCCCTGCTCCAAAATTGCCCCTGGCACAAGCGTGCCTGGGTACATTAGCGGACCTGGTCGCGCTGGTCTGGCCGACCCAGCTGATGGTCGGCGTGTATGACACTACATGCATGTGCACGAGTACTCAGTCTTCGACTGAGAGGAAACGGTTGGAGCGCAGCACCTGCTTTCTCTTTTCCCGGCTGGTCTAGCTTATCTGTGATCGCGCGATGCACGTCCAAGCTGAAACCGCCTGTTTCTCTGGCACTGCGCTGCCCTTCATTTTACTCACTCTGAATGCGTAATAATTTTCCTTGGCAATACGTGTCCAAGGACCATTGCATATTGTATACAACGTATTGCGTATTTGCATACCTTAGTGCTGACGAAGGAAGAAAGCAGAGAAGAAGGGGAAGAGCCAATACGGCAAGAGAAAGAAGCTTTGAAGGCATGTGTGTATGCAATAGGGAGCAGCCGAAGCAGAGCGGCAGGAACGGTTTTGCAACTAAACAAAACAATCCCATTAAAAAAAAGAGGAGCCACCAAAGAGTAAACAAATCGGTGCCGCTTCCCCTCCTTCCACCGCCTTTGTTTGTTTGGATTGCTTCATATTCGTCTCCCCCCAAGACAGCTTGTCTTCTCTCCTCTTCCTCCTCCTCTCTCTCTTTCTCTGTCCCTCTCAGACAGTCTTACTTCGCTCCCTTGCCGGGACCTTAATTGATTAGCTTCACAGTTGTTTTCCCATCTCTCGACTATCTGCCTCCGGCTTTCCCGCCCACACACTCGTTAATACCCCACCGTTTCCTTCACCCTCTTCCTCCCCCCCACACACCCACTGTTCGTCCTATTTTCTTTTTTCCTAACCCGGACAACCACTCGCTTGGAGCTCAGCCGTTCCTTTTCTTTAGACCCGACGACTGCTGCATTGTCTACTTCTTCGACTACATCACCTTGCCTGCTCTGTATGCATAAGCTTTGCACTTGTTTACCGTCTTTCTCTTCCCACCCCTGCGCAAGAGAAACGATCTGGCCGAGAAGCCAGAGAACAGAAACAGGCAAACCCTGACAACAGCCAAACACTCGTGGGAGAACCCCGGTGGTTTCTCGTTCCTTTCCTTTCGTTCTCTATTATCCTTTGTGCGGCCTTTCACTCGTCCATATTGCATTACGATCCGGTTGTTTCTCTTTGGTCTCCTTCATTCTCCCACACGATATAATTTTACCGCCTCCAAGTCGTCCGAGTATTCTTTTCTATATTTACGCCGGACCTCTCGCATGCTCCTTTCCATTTAGAGCGCCCTATTAAGAACTACAGCAGCGACGATCACAGCTGGAACATCAGCTTCCTTTCACCCCACACCGCTACCTTCAATCGAACTACCAAACCAAAGTCGCATTCGACTTGCCCGTCCTTCGTCTATTTTGCGCATTGATCGGTGCCGTGCCGATCCTGACAGAAGCTCTCTCCTCTACGAACTGATACCTATAACAAAACAAAGCTCTTCCATTGTACAACGCTCCTGTGCATTGAGGTGGAGCCTGCTCTTTTTTCTCTGTCGCTATACGGCCACCTTGATGCTTTTTCTTCCACATCCCTAGAGACGTACAAGACGCTCGCCTGCCGAGAAATCATGGCGAGCCGAGAAGATGACTATGAGCGGGGAACCGGCATGGCCGATCCAGAGCAGTTATATACAAAAGAATATTGCATTGGTGGGTTCTGCGAGCTCGGTCCTGGTCCGCTGACGACATTGCAAAAAGAGACCTTAATGACTAACAATGGCACGAAACAGGTGGTGGTAGTTTTGGCAAGGTGTACAAAGGGTATGATCCTCTTCTTTTATTTGTGTTCCGTAGTTGATACTCGTCCTCGAATTTTTGCTAAGCTTTCCTTAGTGTTGACAAGCGGACGGGCCATGCGGTGGCTATCAAGATTATTGATATTGAGAGCGCCGAGGACGAAGTCGAGGATATCATCCAGGAAATTGCGATCCTATCAGAGCTCCAATCGCCTTACGTCACCAAGTACTACGGCTCTTATGCCAAGGGTGCTGAACTGTGGATTGTCATGGAGTTCTGCGCTGGAGGCAGCTGCGCAGATCTCATGAAACCAGGCCTCATCGGAGAGGATTACATTGCCATCATCATCCGCGAGCTGCTTCTCGGGTTGGACTACCTTCACGCGGACAAGAAGTTGCATCGGGACGTAAAGGCCGCAAATGTCTTGCTCAGTTCCAACGGCCAGGTCAAGCTGGCCGATTTTGGCGTTTCTGGTCAGCTCTCTGCCACTATGACCAAGAAGAATACTTTTGTTGGTACGCCCTTTTGGATGGCTCCGGAAGTCATCAAGCAGTCTGGCTATGACCACAAGGCCGACATCTGGTCTCTTGGCATCACCGCTCTCGAACTGGCCAATGGCGAACCTCCCTATGCCGACATTCACCCCATGAAGGTCCTATTCCTTATTCCCAAGAACCCGCCTCCTCGTCTTGAGGGAAACTTCACCAAAGCATTCAAAGACTTCATCGAAGTGTGTCTGCGTCGTGACCCCAAGGAACGGCCCACGGCGCGTGATCTCCTCCGCCACCCCTTCATCCGGCGTGCTAAGAAAACGAGCTACCTGACTGAGCTCATCGAGCGACATAGCCGCTGGAGCGCTACTCATAAGAGCAGTGGCAGCGAGGACGACGACGAACCGTATGGTAACTACCAGCAGCAACAGCAGCAGCAGCAACAGCAACAACAGAACCAGGCCGATCAGGAAACTGTTGACGAAGATATGTGGGATTTTGGTACGGTACGCCTTGTGGGAGACCGTGCAGGCCCAGGAGGTAGGGGCGGACTGGCAGCTGCGTACAATTACGGTAGTGTCGCGCAGGGATACCGTCCCGGTCTTAACGCCATGGACGAAGCGGCAACGAACGCCCGGTCATCTCGATCTAGTGAGAGTTCTGATGACTATGGAGAGAGTCCACGCGATACAAGCCGAAGTCCCACCAAGGCCACTTTTGATCGGGAACGGGACACATTAAAATCTGCAGCAGCGATTCCACCAGCTTCTGGGACGGCCCGCCAAGTCAGCCCTCAACGAAAACCAGTTGCAAATATGGTAACAATTCAGCCGCCGCCATCAGCTACGCCAGGCTCCCCTACAATGCGTTCACCAACCGCAGCAGCATTTTCACAACCACCATTACCACTTCAGCACCAGCAGCAGTCCCGCGAGCCCGAGACGCCCCGATCAGTAGCCCCTCGCTCGAGCAACAGCGGTCTACGGCCAATGCCGGAGAACAATTCTCCATCGAGACCATCTCCCGACTACGACCGCGTCCTGTCTGAACAGCTGCAGCGTGATATGGGAGACATGAACCTAGCATCCGCGATCTCTCCGACACGGGAGCCATCTCAGCCGTTCCAGAACGTTCCTCACCGTAATCAGCCACAGGAACAGCACTTGCTTGTATCAAAAAGCTCACAACAGAATCTCGACCATCGGTTGTCGCGACCGACGTCGAGAGTTGGCCCTATGAAGCTACCGGAAATTCCACCTTTTCGAGGTGGACCATCCGCACAAACACAGCAATCGCAACAAAAGCAACCTCTACACCCCCCTCCTGGATTGTCGCCTTCTCAGCCCCAGTTGCAACAGCAGCAGTTATTCAATCATGCACCTCAGCAGCCACTTAGCCAACAGCAGCAGCAGCTACGTGCCAATGGATTGCCTGGTCAAAGCCTGAACCCACTCCTCACATCCAAAGAAGCAGAAACTGCTGCTCCGGGTTCTTCAGCGGCCTTGTCTCCTTACTCTTCGCTACCCGAGTCGTCATCCGGCGCACCCGTCTCTTTCCCTTCGCCGGCGCCTACCAACTCCAACGGCGACCTTGATGCTCTTAACGACGTCATTTTTCCCGCTCTGGAGGAGGCCCTCAAGCGACGACAGATTCGTGTGCAAAAGCTGTCAAAAGCCACAAATGATTTGCAAGCAGGTGCAGCGACTGGGTTGGCACAGCAGCAGGCGTTGGCAAGCAAGCAGCAGAGGGCAGAGGTTGCCCACGAGAAGCTCCGTCGCCTCGTTTACAAGCTGGCACACGTCTGTAAAGAGATCGACTATTACGACAAGGCGGAGCCTGTTGGTATGGGGAAAGATGTTGGCACGTTTTTAGAGGGTCTGCTTGAAGAAATTCTCGTTCGAGTTGAGCCTCTCGATGAAGAGGCTATGTAACTTACCCACGACCGTCAAGCATTGTATTCTTTTGTTTATTTTCACACCCACACACGGATTTTCCGCAAGTCGATTTTTCAAGGCACTGGCCCTATATGGAAAATAGGAAAAGCATCGGCGTTGTTCTACAGCTAAATATGGTGCATACGAAGCGCAGATTCGGTTCTGCAAGTTTTTTTTTTTTCTCAGTGGTGGCTCTCTAAGAGAGATGCGGCGTTTCATGTGTATCTACGGCAGGCCCATTTTATAGAGTATTGTTTTCTTTGACCTGAAGGAAGCGAGAGCAAACGAAACAGTCATGACCTCCATTACCACTGGATCCTCCCGTACTTTCCACTAGACGCACCGATTGGCTATATGATCGTATAAAGTTGAGATATGTAGTCAATTAGTCGCGATGTAATTCCCAGTAACTGAAGAAACAATATATGTGCGATATATTACTAGAATCATCCTAACCATTGATATTATGCATACTGTGCCTATATAGAGAAAGAAAGGAGACCGAAGCTCATTGAGTGGGCAGCTTCCCCAATTTGCTATAGCGAACTAGAATGAGAGAATATTTATCAGAAACATATATGATTCTGCTCGGGAACTCATGTTGTTTTAGGCGCGTATCACTAAGACGATGCAGGTGATGCTTGTCGACAAGATAGCACCTCATGGACATTGCTCGACACCGAATACTTTCTCTCTTTACTAACATCGAAGACGGACTCCATAGCCAGAAGGTGGCAATTTCCCTCCTGACGGTGGTCGTTGATACATGTTTGACACAGGTTCGCTGTCAAGACAACCATCCATTATTGCAAATGTTAACTGCTGCACAAGGATTGAAATTGATGACAAGAATTCTCGCAGCCGCGATCAAGAACCTAGTATGCGGACTAGACTTTTTATAAATCCCAAGAATCTTTCCAGAGAACCATTTATTTGGCATTTCTGACACTCACGAATTCTTGGCCACCATGTAGTCGTGAATTTCTTGAATAGCGTCTCCACAGTGGCAGAATACAAAGTTCCTCGTACATGCGCATCAACACGCTTCATTCCTCCCTGTAGTACACATTCGGCTTTGTAGCTAGGCTCACCGGAGAACGGCGGAGATTCGTCGGCGCTGCTGGTGATGACCGACGCTAGGCTATTTCAGGCACTAACAGCTCCACTTTAACAGCCGACAGCAGCTGGCAGCCAGCTGTATCCCTCTCATCGGCACAATTTGCGCCGAATCAGAGAGTGCGGCATTTCGCGGTGCCAACCGGCCCAGAAAAGCAATTCAGCCATTTCCACCTCTTTTCCTTACGTCCTTTTTTTTCTCTCACATTTTTCTTTGCCACATCAACAAATAAAAACCAAAGAAAAAAAAAGGAACAATTATAGACATCGAGCTCACGCCAATCTTCCTTGTTGATCGTCAAAAGCCATTGTTGCAGGCACAGGCCAATTGATCCCAAGATGATGTCCCAGCGCTCACCCAGAACGGCCCAGGTGAGCTTCCCTTGGTCCTTTATCAGTCTTATCTTCACATGCCAAATGCGGGACCCAGATTGCCTGCAAAATAGCTCACGCAAACAAGAAGCATGAAGTGCCGCAGAACAGAACCACAAAACTGACATATTTTCTTACTTTCCTACTTTTATAGAGCCTGTTCCGCTCCGCTTCTGCTGCTGTGCAGCATGCCGCCTCCCCGTCGCCGGCCTCCGTTGCCGCCCGCAGCTTCGCCACCGTGCAGTCGGACATCTTCAAGCCCACCAAGTACGGCGGCAAGTACACCGTGACCCTGATCCCCGGTGACGGTATTGGTGCTGAGGTGGCCGAGAGCGTCAAGACCATCTTCAAGGCCGACAACGTGCCCATCGAGTGGGAGCAGGTCGAGGTCTCCGGCGTCGACAGCGCCGTGCCGTCCGGCCGCACAGAAGACCTGTTCAAGGAGTCCGTAGCTTCGCTGCGCCGCAACAAGCTCGGCCTCAAGGGCATCCTGCACACGCCCATCTCCCGCTCCGGCCACCAGAGCTTCAACGTCGCCATGCGCCAGGAGCTGGACATCTACGCCTCCATCTCTCTGATCAAGAACATCCCCGGCTACCGCACCCGCCACGAGGGCGTCGACCTGTGCATCATCCGCGAGAACACCGAGGGCGAGTACTCGGGCCTGGAGCACCAGAGCGTGCCCGGCGTCGTCGAGTCGCTCAAGATCATCACCCGCGCCAAGTCTGAGCGCATCGCCAAGTTCGCCTTCAGCTTCGCCCTGGCCAACAACCGCAAGAAGGTCACCTGCATCCACAAGGCCAACATCATGAAGCTGGCCGACGGCCTGTTCCGCAACACCTTCCACGCCACCGCCAAGGAGTTCCCCACCCTCGAGGCCAACGACATGATCGTCGACAACGCCAGCATGCAGTGCGTCAGCCGCCCGCAGCAGTTTGACGTCCTCGTCATGCCCAACCTCTACGGCGGCATCCTGTCCAACATCGGCGCCGCCCTGGTCGGCGGCCCCGGCATCGTGCCCGGCTGCAACATGGGCCGCGACGTCGCCGTCTTCGAGCCCGGCTGCCGCCACGTCGGCCTCGACATCAAGGGCAAGGACCAGGCCAACCCCACCGCCCTGATCCTGTCCGGCTCCATGCTGCTGCGGCACCTGGGCCTCGACGACCACGCCAACCGCATCTCCAAGGGCATCTACGCCGTCATTGCAGAGGGGTAAGTTTTCGAATTTGCGCTGCTCGTGCCCGGGGGCTGCATTTGCCCATCCTCATCGCCTTTTTTTTTGAACATTTTCTCTTCCCCCCCCCTCCCTCCTTCTCTTACATCCCCCCCTCCCTGCTACTCTTACATCCCCCCCTCCCTGCTAGTCTCCAACCCCCCTCCCCCCCCC
>NTMA01000165.1:0-27227 GCA_002917075.1 Hawksworthiomyces lignivorus
CCCCCCCCCCTTTCCCGCCCTTGATTCGACTGCCCTGGCTGCAGAGCAGGCGAGGCTTAATCTCAGCGTACTTTGTTTGGTGGGATGGCGATCGCGTCGCGACGCCTCTCTCCCTTTGTGCTTCTTGTTTCCCAGCGAATTTTCTAGCGAATGGCCTGCATACCACGCGGTAAGGTGCCGGGAACGCGGAAGGATGACGTTTTTGTGCATTTTCAAGCAAACGCTGTAGGCAGCTTGGCTGCTCGTATTGTTTCCTTTTCTATAGGTAGATGTGCAACAAGGAAAAGGGCCGACGGATGGAAAGCGCTTCTTCTGGCTTGTGGCGCTCTTTACGAAACGTCGTCTTGTAGCGGACATATACGAGCAGCACTCTGTATTGCACATACATAAGCCTACGTATATCACTGCGGCGGATCCGTTTGCGTATTGCATCGAAACGTCTCCACGACCAGCCGTTGGCGCACTTGGGGGAAACGGTGGACGGTTAAGTCACGTGCGACTAGAACGACTCTAAATGAAGGAAGCACGTCGTAAGCCTAGAGAGCAGGCTTCATGCTTTGCTGTGGACTGCATAACATACTATGACAGCGCCTCTGTGCTTGCCAGGTAAGTTTCGTTTCAAAATCTCTTTGCCTAGTTGCCTGTTTATGCGGTAGCACACAGCATGGCTCATGGCTTCATGAGCTCCCAACAATGCGCATGCCTGCGGAGCCGTTAAAATGAAAAAAAAAAAAAAAAGCTCGGGGAGTCCGTCTACGTCACGTGTTGTAATTTGGATTGCCTTCACAAGACAAGATTGAAGAATGCGAAAATGAAGGGATCATGAAAATACGCTCAAACAGACGCAGGTAGACTGCTGCGGGACACTTTGGCATGCAAGCATGAGGTGGCTTTTACTTAGCCTGGCAGCTGTCCAGCCCCAAAAAGCCAGCGAAAAACGGTTGCTCGGCTGATGGCGGCGAGCCTGGATCGAGGCTTTTCGCTGCTGTCCAGTTGGCTGCTGGTCTCGCTAGCTCTTGTCCAGTTAGCTGTCCCGTAGGAAGCACCCCACTACGCCACACTTCAGCGAATCTGTATGGCTGAACGAGCACGCTCAGAGCGCACACAATGCCAGAGTATATTGCACTAAAACCAAGCAGCTTACTCGGCGCCCCTCCCTCCTCTCTTCTCTGTGCGTCTCTGGCTTCTCTGCGTCACTTTGTGAGTGAGTGTGTGTGTGTGTGTATCTCCGCGTCTCTGCAGTCTCTGCCTCTCTGCAGCCTCTTGGCGTCCTCTGGAACTCTTTATTCCGCTCTGCGTGAAATGCCCTTTTCCCGTACCCGAAATCCCCCCCCAACCAGAAAATCGTATGCTTTTTCTGCTATGCCCAATCACGCGTGATTTTCCGAACATTTGACTGACGTCCATTCAATTCCTCGTTCCCACCACCTCCTCAAACAAAACCACACACACACACACAAATATAAACACTATTGTTTCTCACCTGTTACCTCCCACACAACGACTCTTTCTCCCACCTCAATTCTCTTCCCACCAATCTCCACCCCCAAGCTCGAAACAATGCTTCGCCAATTCACCGCCCTTGCCCGCCCGACGACTCTCCGCAGTGTCACGGTCCGGACTTTTGCCACGACTTCCATCCGCATGGCCGAAGGTGATACCGGTGCTCCCCCCAAGACGGGCCAGGCGTGAGTTTCCATCCCTTCTCTCCGATGTGCAGCAGCAGCCGGGGCACAGCTGGCATGAGAGCTCCTTTGGTGGAGGAAGCTGGATAGCCGTTCCGGTTCTCCGCAGCTAGCTGCCTGCTGGTTGCTGCACCTTTTTTTTCTTCTGTGTTTTTCTCAACTCGATTTGGGCACCCTTTCCCCCCCCCCATGCTGACCGATTTTGTTTGCAGCGACGCTTTCCAGAAGCGCGAGCGCGCCCAGGAAGACTGGGCCATCCGCCAGCGCGAGAAGGAGAAGCTGCAGCAGCTGAAGCAGAAGCTCAAGGAGCAGCAGGCGCACCTCGAGCAGCTCTCCCAGCACATGTAAGCTCCTCTACCCCTCTCCCTATATTCTTCGGACACTCTGGACAACCTTGTTCCTCTCACGGCTGCATCCCTTGCTGACACCTCTCTGCAGTGACGAGCTCACCAAGGAGCAGGGCGGCGAGCAGAACTAAGTTTTCTCCCCTCATCTGCCCAGTCTGCATACTGCCCGCCTCGCGAAGCTCCTATCTCCGATGAGAGACCTGGTGTAGTAGTAGAGAGCATCAACAAGTTACGGTTCAGTTTTGCTATATAGGTCAATTGCAAAGAATAAAAAAAATGGAAAAGAAAGACAGGATAAAGTCCGGCATCACCCATTGGGTATGAGAAAGGAGACTTTTGGTCTGGGGTTGTGCAACGGAATTGCATGGCACGACGGTTTCTGTGGTCTAGTTCAACTTGAGCTCAGTACATAAGGCGAACAGATATGTACACTTCTTGGAACATGAACGACAAATGCATATTACCTCCCTGCTCTCGCAATTGCTTGCTCTCTCCTTATGAGTTCTCCTGCCCTTGACCCCCGGTAGAGTGAAAAATTGTGAAACTGGCCAATGGCAGCTCAGCCTTCTCGTTTTGAGTGACTTCTCCGCCATACCTCGTATTCCATGTATTTGCGTATTGCCTCATACAGAAAATTCAACGTGCAAAAACTAACAGTGAAAGACTTGAAAACGGTCAAAACGATTAAAACAATAGAATGTGCTATTTTCCTCTAAGTAAAAAACGAAAGAACAGTCCATTACGTTGTACATGGCGTGCCTATACGCCCCCTCCATAGCATACATACATGGTGTATTTTTTTGTGTCGGCTCTCTCCTCTGCTTTGTCTCTCACAGAGTTATCTTTTATACATGATGCATCCGGACCAGAAGCTTCTCCAAGTAGAAGAACAGAAACGCAGACAGCTCAAGAAAAGGGCAGGCAAATAAAGACAGAATTTACGCCTGGTGACAAAAAAAATTCCCGCACTCCTTCTTTTACCGCCGTCCCATGTACGACCGGTAGAAGCTCTCGGCGGCGTCGTTCTCCAACCCGCCGTGGCCGCCATGGCCGCTGCCGACGCCGACGCCGCCCTCTGCCTTCTTGGCTGCGGCCACCTTGGCCTGCACGGCCGCAGCGTTGGTGTCGATCCACTGCAGCTGGCTCAGGTGGCCGTTGAGCACGCGCACGATCTGGCTCAGCTAGAGGTTGTGGGTTAGCATGATGCGTCTGTAGAGGTTCAAAAACCAAAAGAACAAAAAAAAAAACAAGGGTGGGGAAACAGGGGGGTCAACCTACAGGGTCGTCCGTCTTGCCAGTCTTGCTCAGCGTGCCTGAGATGTCGTTGATCTCCTTGATCATCTTGGCGAGGTCCTTGCCCATGTCGTCCATGCGGTCGATGAGGCGCTCGGCCAGCTTGTAGGTGCGCTCGCGCTCCTGGTCGGGCCCGGTGAGCTGCTGCTGGGACAGCGCCTGGGACGACGACGACGCGGGCTGCTGCTGCTGGTCGGCCGGAGACGGCTCGGCGCCGCCGGACGCGGCGGCCTGGCGGCTGAGCAGCTCCTCGGCCTCGCGCTCGTAGCGGTCGAGCCAGGCAGCCAGCTCGTCCTGCTGGCTCTCGACGGCCTGCAGCTGGCGGTCGATCTCGTTGCTGGCGCGCTCGGCCTCGTACGTCTCAAGGTACAGGCGCTGGATCTTCTCGCCGTTGTCGACCAGCTTCTGGTCCCACTCCTTGACGCGTGCCGCCTGCGCCTGGAACTCGCGCTGGTACTTGTCCAGGTCCGTCGCCCACCGCCCGATGATCTCGTCCATGGTGCGGTTCTTGAGCCGCGCCAGCTGCGACGCCGGCCCCGCCGTTGAGCTGCCAAACGCCGACGGCGCGGCGGCAGTCGTTGTGCCTGCAGCGGCAGTCGTCGTCGTGCCGGTAGCGGCCGTAGTGCCAGCAGCAGCAGTCGCAGGCGTGGCGGCAGCAGCAGCGGGAGCGGTTGTCGCGGCTCCCGGCTTGGCCCCGAACAGGCTGCTGCCTGTGGTCGCTGCAGCGGCAGCGGGTGCCGCCGTGGACGCCGGGGCAGTGGAGGCAGGCGCGGCTGCCGGGGCGGCGCCGCCAAAGAGGCCGCCGCCCGCGGCCGGGGCAGTCGTGGTGGCCGTGGTCGCCGCCGCTGGCTTCGCGCCGAACAGAGATGACGCCGTGGGCGCTGCTACCGTCGTTGTCGCAGCCGCTGGTGCAGCAGCAGACGAAGCCGCAGCCGCGCCGCCGCCTAGGCCTCCAAACAGGCCACCGGCGGCAGCTGGGGCAGCCGTGGTCGTGGCTGCTGCCGCCGGCTTGCTAAAGAAGCTGCTGGCGGCAGTCGGCGCCGCGGCTGGTGTGGCCGCGGCTGGCGTGGTCGCGGCAGGCGTCTTGGAAGCACCGCCGAATAGGCCACCGGCCGACGCCGTAGATGGTGTCGAAGAAAAGAGGCCCCCAGATGCGTTAGCGCCAGACGTGGCAGGCGTGGCAGCTGCAGCGGAAGCGCCGCCGAACAAGCCACCTGTTGGTGTTGTAGTGGCGGGCTTGGATAGCAGAGAAGGCGCGCTCGTGGCCGGCACTGCTGTGCTAGGTGTGGACGAGAACAGGCTCGGCTTGGCCGTTCCCGCCTGCGTGCCGGCGCCGCCAAATAGGCCGCCCGCGGGTGTTGTGCTGGCTGCGGTTGTGGCAGGCGTTGTCGAGGACAGGCCGCTGAAGAGGCCGGTCCCCGGCTTGGTCGTCGTGGGTGGTGCGCCCGCCGGCGTGGTTGAGCCTAGACCGCCAAACAGAGGCTTGGCCGGCGTCGCTGCCGTAGCCGCCAGGGACGGCGCGCCCCCAAACAGGCCGCCACCCGTAGATCCTGCCGTCGTCGTGGCTGTCGTACCTGCGGCTGGCGTGCTGGCGGCCGTTCCAAATCCTGAAAATGAAGGGGTCGTGCTGGCTCCACCCGTGCCACCGCCAAACAGGCCCGTTGAGGGCGCGGCCGTCGTGGTGGGCGTGCTTCCTGCTGTCGAACCAAAGCTGAACGAAGCGGCCGGCTTAGGCGATGCGGCGGCGCCACTAAAGAGCCCGCCGGAGCTGCTGGGAGCACTTGTCGTCGGTGTCGAGCTGAAGAAGCCGCCACCGCCCGTCGTCGAGGCGCCTCCAAAGAGTGGCTTGCCTGCGCCCCCGGCAGCTGCTGTTGTCGAGCTGCCCAGCGAGCCAAACAGGCCACCGCCGGTGGTCGTCGCCGGCTTGTTTGCGGCCGTGCCCGCGCCGCCTGATGCGGTCGAGCCAAAGGAGAAGGATGGCGTGCCGCTGCCGGTGCCTCCAAACAGGCTGGTTGCTGTGGTGGTCGGGGTGGACGAGCCGGCCGTGGAGGCAGGTGCGCCAAAGTTAAATGATGACATGGTGGAGGACGAGCAGATGAGTTCTAGCAGAAACGACAATGACAGAGTCGAGGACTGAAGACAAAGAGGGATTGTCCTCTGCGTAGATGCGTTTCACAGGCGATGGGACGCCCCTGCTGCCGTCTTCGGGCTCGCCTCGCTTTCAGGGAAATAGATAGGTCGGTTCTATCAGAGAGCAACTGAGGCTGGATGTCAGAAGCTAGAAGCACATTTGCTAGGGAACTGTTAGGGAACAGCAACGAAAGCAAAGAAGCTACATACCTTTTTGTTCCCCTTTTGAATGCACAGGTCGCTGCAATGAATTCACTTAATGCAGCTGTGGATAAGCCTTCCAGGAGCTGCCCAAAGTCCACAGGGTCGTCGTTGATGGGGAAGCTTTGCTGATGGGCAAACAAAACAATAGTAAGGAAATAAAAAAAAAAAATGCAACAAAACGCGACAACAAGCTCTCAGGGCGGTTAGGCGTGCGCGCGACCCGTTTAGTGCACTTCTGGTTGGTAGAAGAGCAGCGGGCTGTCCACTGTTGGAAGGTGCGACCCACTTTTACTCCTTTGCCCGACATTGGCAGGAGCAGCAGCAGCAGCAGTAGCAACAGGCGGCAGCCATGATTACATAACCCAAAGCAGGGCGGCCAACAGGCCAGGGCGAGATTGGTCTAGGCTTGGAGGGTAGTGAGATAGATGCACCTCAGCGGGCGAAACAGCTGCTGGCCAGAACTGAGGACAGCCAAGCCCTCTCCATCTTCGCCAGTCGTCTACAAATAGGCCCAATACATCTCTTTCCGCCTGCGAGGCGGATGTTCTCTGGGCCTGAAAGCACAGAGAAAATATAAGAGAGGTTGTACAAGAGAAGAAGAGAAGGCTGTGCTCCACTCGGCTTTGCTTCGTATACCGACAACTGTCCATCTCCTGCCCCCTCTTCGCCGGTGGCTGGCCCATCTTCAGTTACTTTTTGGTGTCCAGCGTTCTCTTGCTTGCCTACGAAGCCAACCTACACAATGTCGAACAGACGGGACAGTCTATCGCCTCCTGAGCGAGTTCATATCGACGATCCAGGGGCACACGAGTTGGGTAAGTAGCACTGGCTGGGACGAGCTAAATGAGCGGAGAGGACTAAGAATGAACCACCTGGCTAACAACGTACGCCTTGCTAGACTCGGAGTCGGATGACCACTTCTCCGATGCTCAGTCAGGGCCTGCGGAGTCGCCCAGGAATTCGCCAATTCCTAGAACGCGCGTAGAGAAGGTCAGCGACGACCCGTCGTACGGCGAGGTCCCCGGCACCGAGGCTTACCGCCTGCGCGAGGGGGACGCCGAGCCCGATGAGATTGCCATCATCCCAGACCGCGAAGTGAGCGGCAGCGGCGGCAGCAGCGGCGAGGCGTTGTCTTCCCCTGTCGAGCGGCCCAGCACGCCGGGCGGCCACCCAATCCCCAAGACGGTGCTGGAGGAGTCGGTTGACGGCGACGGGGCTAAGACGCCTGACGGGAAGAAGCATGAGTCGGATCCCCTTCCGGACTTGGTCGTGAAGGCGGACGGGACGCTGGAAGGCGGCACAAGCGTGAATGGTACGAATGCGTAGATGACTTTGGAGGAGGGGGGAGGATCTTCCCTTTTTGGCTCTCTGGGCTCTCACTCTGTCCCACTCTACTGTCCCCCACCCCCTTCTGTTTGTGTCCCTCTCTCTCTCTTTTTTTTTCTTTTGTGCAAGATGTTAACTGTTGTGGTCGCTGTCCGTAGTTGATTCTCCAATACCATCACCTGCTTTAAGCAACCCTGACTCTAGTCCCTCTCGACGAAGATCGTCGACTCTGAAGGGCCCCACCTCCCCTCTCCCGCGCAGTGCTGGCACGGCGGCTGCCCCAGGTGCTGCAGAGGCTGGGTTTGCGGAGTATGACGAGAATGACGATGAAGAAGAAGCTGCTGACGGCTTTGGAGACGACTTTGACGACTTTGAAGAGGGCGGCGAGGGCGGCGAGGACGATTTTGGCGATTTTGATGACGGCTTCCAAGAGCCGCCGCCAGCACCAATAGCAGCAGCAGCAGCACAACCACCACCACAACCTCCACCTTCACAACAGCCTGCTGCCGGACCGCCGCCACTGTCCTTCCCCATCCCCGACTTTGATGACCTGGACGGCGACGACGTGGTCAAGACCACGGCGCCCTACCTCAACGGCCTCTACGCGACCGACGACGGCCTGCCGGCGCCGCAGCCGCTCAGTAATTCTGTCTTTTTGACTCCGCGCAGCGCCTCGCTGTGGTCGCAGCTGGTGGCGCCGCCGCCGCTGCAGCCGCCGGACTGGGTCCGCAGCCGCATCCGGCGCATGTTTCTGGTGAGCCTGGGCGTGCCCGTCGACCTGGACGAGATCCTGCCGGCCTCCAAGCAGAAGAAACTGGTGCTGCCGTCGCTGTCTGTGCGCCGCGATTCGCCGCGCACGTCCAGCGACGGCCGCTCTCCAAACGCCACATCTGGCGGCGGCGGTGGGGCCGCCAACAACAGCGTGGCCCGGCTGAAGCAGGGCGGCAACGGGTCCAATTCGAGCGTGGACTCGCAGGGCAACGGCGGCAGCCGCTCAAAGGAAGGCGGCAGCGGGTCGGCGGCTTCGCGCAAGCGCAAGGGCCCGCCGCCGCCGCCGGACCTGGACCTGGTGGCAGGGCAGCAGCTGTGCGCGACTACGGACGAGGCGCTGGACGGCATGACGGACGCGGAGCTCCGGGCCCACGTGCGGCGGCTGGAGGCGCTCGAGGGCGCCGCTAAGGAGGTGTTGGCCTACTGGACCAAGCGGACCGACGAGAAGATCGGCGACCGCGAGGCGTTCGAGGGCGTCATCGAGAACCTGGTGGCGCATGCGCGGAAGACGCGCAAGTGAAGGAGCCGAGAGAGGACAAAATAACGAAAAGAAGGAGGAGATATATTCTTACAGAAAAAGCCGGAACGGCACGACTAGCTCACATGAAATGAGAGGGTAAAAAAACAGATAGAAAGCACTTTTTATTTTGAGGCGATTACACAAAAATAATACTACTGGAAAGCAAGACATACCCCCTATATCAAGTCTTGTTTGGAATCGACCAATTTTTTTCTTCTTTATTTCCTCTGCAATCTAAATTTGTATACAGCGCTTTGATCTTGTAGATGTCATCGTCTGGCCCTTTTCATCCCTATCACTCTACTTCGGCGCGAAATGGCCACCTCGTGTGCGGCCACCCTTTTGCCTCTAGTTTGAATGCTCCCATGTCCTTTCTTACAAGACTGCTGCTTCGTCACGTCATCCAATGTGAGAGTAAACGCAGTCGACCCAGGGAAAAAAAGGGACCGCCTTTTCTTTTCCTGCATGCCATCTCCTGGCACAGCATAAAAGACTTCTGGTTCTCATTGCCCACAAAAGTATAAAAAATGCCAAACGCTTTTGATTCGTTTCTCGCCGTCTACCCCCCTAATATATTTTCCCATGAGGAACCAAAAAGATGACGCACACTCCGCCCAAGATGCCCTTCCAGTACCCAAAAAAGGAAAAGAACTTAAGGCATAGTCGGCTCCAATACGACACCGCTGGGAACTGTTAGTACCGTGTGACAAAAAAACAGAAAACAGTCAAATGACAAGGGGAAAAGTAAGGGGAGATTGCTTACGCCGTGATGGTGGCCCAGCCGATCAGCCGCCAGTGCTTGTCGATGCGCCGGCTCAGGGCGACCTTCTCGCCGATGTTGGTGCAGGTGGGGCTGGTGAGGACGAGCTTGGCGGCGTCGTTCTTGATGGCGGCGACCTTGGCGCCGGTGGAGGTGGAGCCGATGTTGACCATGATGGCCTCGTTCTTGGCGAGCTTCTCGACCTTGGCCTGCTTGCCGTCGGCGGTGCGGACGCCGAGCAGGCGGCGCAGCAGGTAAAAGTTGACCTCGATCTCGCTGTAGATGTCGGGCAGGCGGCCCTTGAGGCCGAGCACGAAGCCGACCAGGCGGTCGGCGCGGCACAGCGTGGGGTCGATGTGGGTGCCGACGCCGATGAGGCCGCCGGGCACGGCGTACTTGAGGTCGTTGGACTCGGAGTTGAGCGACACGATGCGGCTGAAGATGGGCGTGCAGTGCAGCTGGCCGGCTTCGTCGCGCGTGACCAGACCGGGGCGGATCTCGATCTCGTCGCCCAGCTTGAGCACGCCGTGCAGGATGCTGCCACCGGCGACGCCGCCCTTGAGCTCGTCGACCTCGGCGCCGGGCTTGTTGACGTCAAACGAGCGGATGACGATCATCTGCGGGTCCATGGTGAAGTCGCGCGGCGGCACGGGGATCGTGTTGACCAGGTTGTCCAGCACGGCGTCGATGTTGATCTTGAGCTGGGCCGAGATGGGCACGATGGGCGACTTGGCCGCCACGGTGCCGCGGATGAACTTGAGGATCGACTCGTGGTGCTGCTGCGCCGTCTCCTCGCGCATCAGGTCCACCTTGTTCTGCAGGATGATGACCTTGTCCAGCTTCATGATCTGGATGGCCGCCAGGTGCTCCGACGTCTGCGGCTGCGGGCACGTCTCGTTGCCGGCGATCAGCAGCAGCGCCGCATCCATGACGGCGGCGCCCGACAGCATGGTGCTCATCAGAATGTCGTGGCCGGGGCAGTCCACAAACGACACGTGCCGCAGCAGCCGGTATGTGCCGCCGCAGCCCTCGCGCTCGCACGCCGGGTCCACCTCCTTGTCGCTCTTGTAGCTGCGGTAGCACGTCGGCCGCGGGCAGGCCGGGTTGTCGCACTTGTAGATCTTGGCGTTGGCATAGCCCAGCTTGATGGTAATGTTGCGGATCAGCTCGTTCTTGAACCGAATCGTCTGCACCCCCGAGATGGCCTTGACCACCGTCGACTTGCCGTGCGCCACATGGCCGATCGTGCCGATGTTGATGGTCGCCTGCCGCGCGATAATCTCAGGCGTCAGCGGCGACAGCGTGCTCACGTCCAGGTCCTTGGGGTCTGTCTGCGGCGGCAGGTATGGCTTCTGCACGGCCGGCTCTGCGGGGACTGCGCTCGCCGCGCTCTTCTTCAGCGCCGACTTGAGCGGCTTCTCGTCCACCTCTGCGTCGGACACGTCCTGCGGGTCGAGGCCAGGGGAGCCCGGGCCAGAGTCAGAGTCGGACTCCACTTCCGGGTCGTACTTATCGCCGTTGGATGCCATGATTGCTGTTCTGCTCTTCTCAGTATCGTGTTGTTTGGATTCGTCTCGTCAGGTTCGGAAAGAAGAGGAACGGCAATTTTTTCTTGTATTTGCTTCTCGCGAGGCTGCGTCGAGGTCGTTTCGTGATATCTCGTTTGCTGTGGTGTATTTTTTTTCCGTCCTTTTGCAGGTTAAAATTTCGTGTGCAGCGCAACCAAATGGTGGGGTTGGTGGGTGGCGGCTGCCCAGTGTGACTCGGCGCTAGTCCTCTTCAAGCCTGATAAGATAAGAGTTTCTTCGTGGCAAGACTGGACTTGCAATTATGCCATATATACCTATGCGCTTAAGGCTTATATGCTCTAGCGGTTTCGCCATGATGCTGGCTTCATTCATTAGCAGTCGCCTTGCGCTGCTTGCTCAATGTTGCTGCTGTGCAAAATTACATATCAAGAATGCCCTGGTACGTTCCAAACGCCACTCTAGCACAGCTTGCTCTCCTCGTTTTGGCCTGCTTATGAATAAGACGCTATTCGCGTGAGGAACATGGATGTTGAAGTTGTTTATCTAAATAAGTGCTTACGGCGCAAATTGCACATAGGGGTATCAAATATGCCAGAAACCGTCGAGGACGGCTTTGGTATTACTCGGATAACGAACATGGTCTTAGATATTTCCTGGAAAACAGGCCTATAGAGACCTGCATATTGATAGCTGAGCTGACTTGGCTTCCAGGCACCGCGAAAGCATCTTTCGGCCTGTATGCCACATGATAAGTGCCGTTGAATTACATCCACACATACACTTATTCGTCCAAACCAATATTGTGCGACTATTCCGTATCACTGCTCTAGTTGATCTCACTTACATGGGAAGAGCTAAGTTGGATGAAACAGGAAAGTGCTTGAAAAGGGCTAAGCTTGGCAAGAATGCTGGTATCGCAAGGAAGCCACGCATAAGCAGTAGCCGGAAGCAAACAGCAGCGTTTCTTAAAATGGAAGCGGTAATGGCGATTTTGGTGGGAAGGGACAGCGATATTGCGTAGGATCTTGCCAGTTAAGTCGTAAAGTGCTGCTATCTTGGCACACAAATCAGTGAGACAGACCGGCGTTATTGCCGAAGAGAATCTTTTTTGTCAGTGATTTATTAGCACAATGAGTAACAAGTGCTAGAGCAAAGCTAAAAATAAAACAGCAAAAATGGAGGGGTCGGGCACTAGCACATTAGTGGTGTAGTGATGCTAGGCAGTAGGAATGCTTGGGGAAATAGCCCGAGAAACCTGACAAATAATAGGGCCAGACATTAATGAAGCTGCTATTCATCTAATAGCACTACGACACAATACGCTGTAAATATGCTTAATTGCTTAGGGAGAGCCAGAGGAGGGATAGCTAGATAGCGAGAAGGAGAGAAGGAGAGAAGGAGGAAGAGATATACACACAGACAGGGACAGAGCGATGCGACGTGCAGCACGCGTTGATTCGTTCCTGCCGGACCAGATAGTCTTGCAGGCGCTTTGATATATGCCCTAATAAGATGTGCTGTGGGATGCCAGAGGCAGGGAAAGAAGGAAACGAAACGAAACATATGGGCTGCGTGTTTTCCAGCATATCTACGTGTACATACTGTATGTACATCGCATACAAGGGTAACTTCACGGTAGGGGACAATACGCCTTTGAAGGTTGGCCAGGGTTGCATTTTAACCCCAATCGTCCCGTGGATTAAGACACACATTTGCCAAATTGGCAAGGTTTTCGCATTCTCTATTTCTTCCCCGGTCTGCCCGTCCGTTCCATGGGACAAGGCCATGGGATCATATTGAGCGCCGGCCATTTTACAAATTGTTGCTTTTCTAGTCCATATTAACCCACACATTACCGCTGTTCCTTGTCGCGCGCTGACGAACCGGATGCAGGTCACACCCTCCACGATGGTCTGCCGTGTAATCTATTTTCACAGCGCTTTTTTTTGTTCTTTTGCCTCTTCTCTCTTTAGCGAAAAATCCAAGTAAGCAATGCAAATCACTAATATTTGCGCTGTGCGGAGGATTCGACAGAGCCCTCAATCGCTTCCAGCGAGGCAAAAAGGAGACAAAAGCACCGCAGAAGAGCATGGGGGATCAAGGCACCTTCTTCTCTTCGCTTTATTCCCTTTTATCCCTTGATTTCTCCCAGCCGGCTAGACACCAAGAAGGATCGGAGAGCTATTTGAGTTTCTATTCTGAATTGATCGTACGAGGTACGGAGCGCTGCGCAAGCCGATCTCATTGACTTGGCACTAAAGGTTTTTCGCACAGAGGGCAGGGCACTGCATGTGGAGGGGGACTAGAATCAGGGAAGCCGGTGCGTGGGGAGCGCCAGAGCTGTAGGACATACTCGTACGTAGGGTGGTGGTGATTCGCGCAAAGCACGGTGACGAGACTAAAAAAAGAATGGAAAACCACCGAACTGATCAAGCACAGCAGCAAACTCTGTCACAATCAGGAAACCAGGCATCTCCGCCGTTGACTCGCTCGCTCCGACCACCTGACAGCTTGCTATCGTACCTCTCTCGTGAAGACCCGTCTGGCTCGTTTCAGACAGGAAACTGTCTCTGCATCGAAAGACGGCGCGAGTGAGGGCATGTAAGTGGTCTCCAGCAAGCACTACAAGTGTCCTAGAAAGGAAGAAAAGAGGCCAGGCGAGGAGGCCAGCAAAAAAGACCTGATTTCCTCAGCGCTACGAGACTTTCTAGCAGAGCACGCACAGCTTCTTACCGCCCGCGCTGCATGCTGGCCAGAAGCTGATCACGTCGGCTGCACAGCTTATTGGTTGCCGCTGCAGAGAGTCTGATCCCTTGTCATCCCGCCACGAACCTATCAGAGCAGTAAGATCGCAGCATGGATGGGTGGATCCCTGCAGCGGCAACCAAAATGTGAGCAAGGACAGGACCGGGGGGTTAATCCACTCGTCCAACCACATTGCTGCATTGGCCTTCTTTCTCACGTCCTCCGTACCTAACCTGTGATGGATGTCCTTCTTCAACCTTTTTCTCGCTCGATCTCCCCTCCTCCACCCCAGCGCATGTATTCCGTACCCTTGTCTGCTTGCCGAGCACATCCTTCGTCTATTAGATGTCCAAAGATGACAGCAATGCTCTGTGCTTTTCGCTTTGCGCCTTTCCTTCTCATCTGGCCTTCTTTTTTCTAGTCTGGCAAAAGAAGAACAAACCGCCCCTGGTCGGAAGCAGCAATGGCGCCAATATCCATCCACCCAGATGATGGCGTCTTGCTCTGCAGAAAATAAACCGAGGAGGTGGGCGCCAAGACCCAGAAACGTGTGTCTCTTCGATATCACTCGGTGCATGCGTGTGTTTCTTGTAATGTGCTCTGTGTGTTTCTTCCTGCATGTGTGGCAGACAAACGTAGACGTGCAGTGCTTCCCGTCTTTTCGCTGTACTTGTGCAGGGGTGACAAGGCTCATGGAAGAGGTTGGTCCGCTTGTTCTTCCTTCGTGCCCTTGCTCCTCTTTCGGATGTGCTATTGCTGTGAGATATTTGGGCTTACTGCGGTTCTGTTCTCGTTTTCCCAGTATACAATGGTATCCTTTCCCTTTCTCCCATTCTCACTTCTTTTGTCTCTGAAATAGTTGCAGTTTTGCTACTCGCTTCTGCTTCATTTTGTCCCCCTTTGGATATTGATGTTGATCGACGTCCGAGAAAGGCGAGATTGCACCAGGTTGCTCATAAAAAGGAACCACTCCTGTATTGTTCTCTGCTCCTCTCATCTCTCCTCGCGCCCGTCACTGGCTAAACGCCCGCAACGGCGCCACCACACACACTGCGTGCTTCAGAGCCAGCGTCTAAATTTATCGACGTTTGACTGCCTCCATTGGCAAGCTCTGAAAGCATCCGTCCTATCAGCGCTTGAATAGCCCTTCCCAGATACTCTAGATCCTGGTCATCGTTTATGTACGACGGTTTCCGCCATCCCCCCCCTTCGACTTTCCTGGTGTAAGAGAGGATCTTTCTCTCTTGTACTTCCTCTTATACCAAGAGCCACATTCAAAACTGCCTCCCTCCCCAACTTTCGACAGGAAAAAAAATATTTCTCTTTTTTTTTTCTCGGCAGCTGGTCTCTGTTTTTCATTTTCCATTTTCTTTGTCGTGATCTACTTGACTGTGTTCATCACACAAGCAACAAGAGATTTTTTATAACCTCATCCCTTCTGCTCCTTACCCAAGTCTTTCTTCTTCTTCTTCTTTTTGTTGTCTCCTACTTGCCACATAGCCAACTGCCAGATCTTCTCACAACCAATTCACAATGGCCCCCTCAGATAGACGGCCATCAGCCCTGAAGCTGAGCTCTCGCTCATCCTCGAGCGGCTCATCGACCGAGTCACTGAAGCCGCCTCGGACACCTCGCTTTGCAGAAGCTACTACAGTTCACTCTCCTATCGAAGGCGAGTCTCCCTTCGCCGATCCCGAGAAGAGAGTTCGCGTTCAGGCTCAGCCAGGCGACATCGGCTTCGGCTACATCAACAACGGCGATGAGGGAGACTCTGTTCCTGTCCCGATGACTCCGCGCTCTCCCCTGAAGAGCGCAATGAAGGTGCCTGGCACGCCTGGTCGCCGCATCGAGAACCCTCTCAGTCCTACATTCCGCGAAGAGCAGATCCTGGAGAAGCAGGAAGCCCTGACTGACAAGGAACAAGCCCGTGATCTGGTATGTGCCTTTTTTTCTCATGAGAAATTTGCTCCTATGGAAGCATCTTGGCCGCTTGGAACAATCTCGCTAACCGAGCTTTGCAGAAAATCAAAACCCGTGTACGGATGGCCAAGTTCGCCCTTCGTGGTGTCAACTTCAGCTGCAGTCTGATTGTCTTGTCTATGCTTTCCACCTCTTTCGCCATCTTCGACGCCACCAAGGCGCTTCCCGCAATGAACAACTTCCCGCCATGGGCCACCAACACCAACTCCTGGCCTCAGAAGCTCGTCTTGTCTGCCGCCTGCGTCTCTCTCGCCATCTGTGTATTCGTGTTCATCGGCTACTGCCGCGGCGGTCACCGCCGTGCCGAGAAGGTTTCTGTCTACTACACGCTGTTTGCTGTCGGCTGGTTTATTGTTAGCATGGGCATGTGGCTCGTCGCCGCTGGTGTCCTGCAATTTTCCCGCAACAACAGCAACAACCAGGACATGTGGGGCTGGTCGTGCGTGCAGAACAAGCGCTCTGAGCTGTTCTCGGACAAGGTCAACTACGCTCTCGTCTGCCGTCTCCAGGTGAGTTTCTTTTTCTCTCTCTCACCTCCTAGTTGAAGACGAAGAATCTATGAACTAACAACCGCCACAGAGCTGGTCACTGATCTGCATCATCATCGAGATCGTCGTCGAGGCCATTAGCATCATCCTGTACAGCGTCATCTTCTACCGCTACTACTCCAAGCGCAAGCTGCATAAGTCCATGGACCTGCGCGACAAGGCCCGCTCTGACCTGTACCTGGCCCAGCTGCGCTCGCAATCTGCTCCCAACACCCCCGGCTTTGGCCCCAAGAGCCCCTCGTTCTCTCAGTACGCCCTGTCTCCGCGCTTCCCGCCCCAGGCTTACCGCTCGCTTGGTGACGTCGAAGAGGAGGGTGCCACGCCCTACACGCCCGGCGGCCGCAACCTGGTCGAGCCCACCTCCGCATTCTCGCGCCCGGCCGTGAGCCCCACATCTTCCTTCAAGCTGCAGGCACCACCTACCAAGGCACCATCAGCCACACCCAGACTTGGTGGCGGCGCTTTCATGGCACAGCAGGACAGCACCTCGTCCCGGTCCACGCCATCTCCGCCGCCTGCACGGTCGGAGAATATCAACGCACATGCTCCTGTCGCCCCCGGTGAGGTGCAGTACGCAGCTGTGCCCATCCCTGGTGCATACGCCGGCGCTGCCCTCAAGAGCCCAAGGTAGAAAAACAAGGTCTATCTGGGTATAAAAAAAGCCAAAACAAATTACAAAAAAATTACCTCACTTCACCATTTCAACTTCTTGTCACTCGCTGTTCATATATAACCTTTTATTTTTCCCAACTTTTTTCAACTTGTCTTTTTTTTTTTTTTTGCGTGTCTCATTCTGTACAGCAGAGCTGAGTATTGGGATATTATATACCATTCAGGCGTTTTATACTTGGGAATTCCTTTTTTTTTCCCGCTGTCTTTTTTGGGAAGACATGCCGTTCTACGTCCACTGCGCACCTTTTTTTTTACATATCGGGGAGAAACGAAAGACTTCGGGCTCGGAGGATGGTCTGGCTATTCAATTAATGCAAGTAGGAAACCACACTTTTTGTTATATTTCAGTTTTCCTTTGTACATGTACGAATAAAAATACAAGTATGATCACCAACAAAACCGTATTTTCAAAGATTGTGACTATGGGGTGCATAGAAACTTTTCAATATATGTCTTTCCTGTACAAGGAGCGACTGTCTCGGATTTCTTAAACGTTTAATTCTTCACATTTTTTTTCCTTTCCTTTTTCTGCAGAACCTTGTTCATTGAACTAGTTCGTCTCATGAAAATAATAATCATTTTTCTATGATTTGTGACGAGTTCTCGTCGATGACTAGAATCCTCGCCAAAGGCCCAAAAATTTAGCTGAGGTTTTATACAATTCTCAATGTTTTCCCTTCTTGCTCATATCCGAGAGTATTTTCTGTCCCTTAGAGGAATCAGTAATGGTCTACAGATTTTGGACATATGGGAAGTGCAAGATCCGGGCGCTTATAAAGTCCTGTCAGGCCCTGTTCCTTTTTCTGTGCGCCATTCCGTGCAGTTGCTGATGCACGATTTGTGCTACTTTTAATGATATTAGGTTCCCCTAAGCCGACCTGCATATCTAACGTTTTGTTTCATTTGCCCAGCGTGGGTCCACTTTATATCAAACGGCAAGCAGAATACGTCGAGAACTGCGTTCTTGAAATCTAGAACCTCTGAATTCCAGCTTGGCAATAAGATCATAGACGGGTTGATGACTTTCAATGATATGAGAGCCTGGCTACGGGTATATTCTGGTGTTAGCCTTGCACTTACAGTAGAAAAGCAGAAAAGGGAGTAAGACGGATTGTTTATTCCAGCAGCCCATATCTCGCCGTCTTCCTTAATCACGCTGGCTTTTGCATAAGTTATATCAGATATCAGATTTGCTGACACAAAATAGGGTGCTTCGTAATTATGTGGTCTAGCAGTGATGCCATAGAAACAAACACTGCGTAGGTACCTTGTTCACACAGAAAGTTCTGTTTTGGGACCATAAACTACATGTACGTTGTCGCCGAGTTGCTGTCTGATGAAGTTTGTTCCCGCGCAAAATGCTGAATGATTTATTAATTGCCGATTGATATTTGTTTTATATGCACTCTCTCTAGCAGTCCTGCACCTTCGACATACAGTTAAATTGAACTCAGTTACGAATATGACCGGTATTGCTTTGTATCCGTTGCCCTCCCTGCCAATTCGCATTCCTGCTGATATCGCTTGCTACCAACCTCCATGTTCTCCTGTGCCGAAGCTACCTCTGGGTGCGCTGGGCGTCATGTGAGCCGAAAAATGCGCAATACAAATTAGGCCTCACTTTCTTTTTCCTCTTTTTGCGTGTAAACCACATAGATCCATATTGCTGTGAAGAGAGGTGTAATTCGCACCAGTCCAGAGTACCAAGGAATATGCGGTTTCTGGCCTTGTCTATAGGCCTGCCTTCTCACAGCTGTATTGGAGCTTAGCATCTACCAACGCAAGACCGCATAGCCGAAGATATGGCTAGGTAAACACAGCCGCATATTCAAGAAGGAATGAGCGAGCTTTTGCTTATTTTCAGGCAGCTGGCCTTGGTCTAGACTGCTGGAGAGAAATTGCAAAAAGTATGCGGCTCTGTATCCGAGAAGATTTTCAAAATGTCTGTTTTCCCTATTCTTAGCTGGCCATTTAAGTAAGCCTCTTGGCCGTCTACACTGATGTTAGAGTTGCTGCCATGTCGGCGAGTTTTGCTAGCTATTTCTTCTGCCTCTTTCATTTATCTCCAGCACAATGCCTCCGAAAAGTAAGTATATATATATATATATATATATATATATATGACTCTTTTGTTATGTCTTTATTTTCTCCAGTTAAGCTGACACAGCTTTGCATTGCTCTGCAGCTGGTGAAAAATACACATCCTGGGTGCACCAGTTAGCTGAAATATCGCCAAGGAGAACGCTTTTTTCCGTGGATTGTGCGCGGCTATCCAAGTTTCTCAAACATGCAAGATTGCTTGGCCGTCGGCGCCATGAGCCACCGGGGGATTTTGTTCATGTATGCGATTTGTCGGATCCGGTTAGCAGCACGGCGGAAATTGCCCGGAGGAGTGTTCTGTACGCACCGCATCCGAGAACGGCCTCATCTTCCTCTGTATCTCGGCCGAGTCAAACGACAAATCAGGTACTGTACTTGTCTGGGTATCCAAGTGCGCGTGTATTGGAAGAAACCGGTGCCCAGTACCAAATCGGCCCCGAGTTTTTTGATCGACATCTGAGTTTTCTTGGTAATGACAGCCGCATCCACTGTGAAGTCCATCCCGCCTTCTACGCGCCGCCGTCCCAGCAGCCGCTGTTGTTGCAGTTGTCGATCCCGTCTGTTGGCCAGGTGCCCAGCGACCCCTCGTTCAGGAACTGGAGCAAGAAGAGAGAAGAGCTCGCGAGCACTATGGAGTCCTACAGGCACGACCTTCGCATGGGCCAGAAATGGCTGCCGTTCCACTCTGTCGTCCGGTCCCTTGAGCTGCACGACGCGTTCCGCTTTAGCATCGAGCAGTACGTGACTGTCTGCGTGATTTACAGCGCCACAGAAGCCAACAAGTGGACAGGTACGTTTGAAATCAAGAATTAAAATACCATGTGGAGAAGACTTTTTTTTTTTGGAGAAAAAATTAAGAACACACACTGAGATTTTTTCCTCCAAGTCGTCATCTGGTCGGATGCCGGAGCAGATTTGACTGAGAGTCCTGAGGGGCCGTGGTTGTCGCCTACACACAATGCCCATTTCCAACCGGTCAAAATTCCTGGAATGGCACACTTAGATGATGAGGTAGAGTGCGTCGACCACAGCCGAAGCAGTGGAGGCAGGACGGCCGTTCTGCAAAAGATCTTAGAACAGACAGAGATAGGGCATCAAGCACCTGGCGGAGCCGCCCCTGTGAAGCTGCCACAGAGCCTAGCGCTGCTCAGAATGGAGTACGGACAGAGATTAGATGGTGCAGAGATGGCGCGGAACCCATTTTACGCCCTCACAAACGTGTTTCGCTTCTATGTAGCCGCCGAATGCCAGTATCTCGACATGGCCGAGGCTGTTCTCGAGCATGCCCTCACCAGGCACCAAGAGAAGTGCTACAAGCACCAGTCCGACGAACGCCAAATTCTCACTCATTCTAACCGGCTGCTGAAGCGCCGGCTAGGCTACATCCAGGATGTCCAGAGATATCTACAGCATTGGGCACCCCCAGAAATTGACGACAGCAAGCGTTCAAAGAGCCACAATAAACACAAGAAAAAGAATAGCAGCGGTAATTATTCTAGCAATAGCACAAATAGGGTCGCTAACGAAGCACTGACATGTCTTTCGACAGCCGATGCGACCTTCAGGGAGCTGGATAGGGACCTCGAGTATCTACACCGCATGAACGAGAAGCTGGTGGCGCGCTACAAGGAAGAGATAGACGCGATAACGAGCGAAGCTACCTTCGAAGACGCGCGCCGCGGCATCGACCTGAGCAGGAGCAGCCAGAAGTTTGCACAGTTTGCCGCCATCTACGGGCCACTGTCGTTTACGTGCAGCGTGTTTGGCATGAACTTTGTCCAGCCGCACACTGCGGAGCAGGGCGTGCTTTTGTGGGTAGGAATCAGCCTGGTAATCGTTCTTCTCTCGTTAGCTTTTCTCTTTGGTACTAGACGCTACGCCAAGGACATTTGGCATACGATCCGACGCCGGGAGGACGAAGGCAAGTCCTTGGAAAACCTCAGCGAGCATGAAGAGTAAGAATGGAGCCTAATGAAATAAAGAGGAATGGTAGGGAAACAAGGCGGTCGTGGTGGAATGCGAACCAAGAATTGCTACGTGTGTGGACTTCTCGTATAGGTTGCGTTTATAGACACTGGTCATCGAATTTCTTCACTTTTATATCGCACCAGACGCCGCCTTTTTTTCGCACTTAAAAGAGAATAAAATATTGGCAAAAGATGCGCATTGCTGAATAGAGTTCATGGTCTCGGAAAGGAGGCTGAAGAGAACCAGCTTGCGATAGGCTGGTCGAGTAGATCGGGCATCTATCCACATGTGAGATGGGAAGGACGCTGGGTTGCCAACCTGCGACTAAGAGGCGTAGGGCAAGAGAAAAGATACTTAAAAGACAAGTACCGCCTCTTCGGGCTGTTTTCAGCTAATTTTCCTGTTTGGATACTTGTGAAACGGTAAGAGGCTGGGGGACAATAGGTCTAATCCACCGCAAACTGCTAACTGAAATGGTCAAACGTTACTCTTTCATTTGTTTTTAGGCTCTCTTGCGGGATGGCCCAACCAGCCCGTAAACCTCAAAAGTCGTAAACGGCCCAAGTCTCACTACCGCCATTGCCGCAACGTCTGTGAATACGTCATGCCAAGAGGACGCAGCGAGGCGATGAACGAAAGGTGTATAGTTGGCATGGGTCTGGTTTTACAGCTGAGTGCCATTTGCGTTGGGCTGTGACTTTGAAAATTTCCTTACCTTTGTTGTACTTACTCTGTGTTTCCGAGGAGTTGTGCTATTTGCGACTTGTCTTCCGTCTATCTTGCCTCTTCCTCTGTGTGACCATGCCCGACCATGATGTGCGCGCATCTCTCAACTTTCTGCAGCGGCTCGACTTGTACCATGCAATCAAGCCTTACAGCATCGATACGAAGATTCGGAGCTGGACTGGAGACGTACCGCGCAGTAATTTCCAAAAGCACAGGGTGGACGATGTCCTTATTCGTGATTTACGCGACCATGAGGGCGATTTCACCTTCGAGACAAACGGATTTGCTGTTATTGAGATAAACAGCGCCATGGCTTACGATGACTATGAGGACGCCGAGAAAGTAGAGACCGTTTACTTTCATGAGCTTGCATCTTGTTTGATAGAATATTTTGGGGCTACGTCCGTGCAGATATTCAACTCGATCGTAAGAGCCGTCCTACATTGTGCGATGCTGCTGGGGGGGTTAGGCGGGGGATCGAATGTCCTATCAATCGATGGGTGTGCCATCCCTACTAATGAGGTTTACTCTATGATTTAGGTCCGCCGGCGCCACCCTGACTTTCCTAACATTGATATTGACCGTGCCGGGCAAGCAACACAGCCGGCATCGCGTGTACACATCGGTGAGCTAAATGGCGGCAGAGCAAGAATAGAGAACACAGACATAGAAAAAGCTGTGTGAAATTTGATTTTAGTGAGTTATAGGCTTTAATTGCAATTAAATGCTGATATTCGTGACTGTGGCAGACGCAACACCAGAATCGCTGGACGCCATTGTCAGCCAAATCGCCGAAGACAAGACGACGTTGCAACGCAAGCGCTACATATATTTGAAGTAAGTCTCTTACTTTTAGCGCAGTCCCTAATCCTACTGACGGCTCCGTGAACCAAAAAAAGTGTGTGGAAGCCGCTCCGCGGTCCCCTGTATGACTGGCCGCTGGCAATCTGCGACGCCGCAACCATCGAGGCCAAGGACCTCGAGCCACACGACCACGTCTTTGTCGACGTCTCGCGAGAGAATATGATAATGTATTACAACAAGAACCAGGCCTGGTATTATCTGAGTGGACAGACGCCATCCGAGCTCCTATTGTTTCGACAAGCCGATTCGGAGAATAGGCAGGGTACAATATATTTCTTTCTCCCACATCTATTTTGATTTTTCAGCTCTTCTCCGGGTTTTCATTTGCCCTTCTGCCATCGGTATATTGGCTAATAACCTCCACACAGGGGTACCGCACACGGGTTTCGAATTACCACCCTATTTTGAGGACCAGTACGGCCCTGTCTTTACCAGAGAAAGCATCGAAGCTCGTGTTCTTGTGTATCTCCCCTGAACCATCTGTTCGAGAACACTGATTGTGTAAGAAAGCAAGAGAATTCGAGGTAGCAGAAAAATAGGACGGGAGTGAGAGGAGGCCGGTAAGCTCCTTTTTATAAGAATGTGAGAGTTGAACTCCGAAAGTACCGTGGCAGAACCTATCGCAGCGGCGTGCGGATGCGCATCTCTGGCTTGCTCGCAGCCTCCGCTCTGTACTTGTGGTTAGCGTTGCTCAGGACGAGTCGAAGTAAAGGCAGTATGTCGATTTATTATATGGGCCTCTCTCACCTGATGATCACATTCCGTTCAATATGTGCCACGATGTTGATTGTCGACGCGTCGATTGCGGCCGATTGCTCATCCTCCCTGCCGCTTGAGCCCGTATTTGCGTAGTCTTCTTTTTCGTCCTTATCCCCACTGCCACCTCCATGCCCATCTCCGGCACCGCCATATTCTTCATATTGTAAGGCGGCGGCTGTAGCTGATTCTTCTTGCGGCCATGTTGGCGTCTCAGCTGTGACTGCGGCTGATGTAGGCTTCTCGGAAGGCTCGTGCATTCGCTTCCACGGCTGAACACGACTGACTTGATGCTGCAGCTGCTTACTTTCTTGCTGTTGGTTCGTGGCCATTACGCACAAAAGGGGGAGGAGGGCGGCTTTCGTTAGGGGTGAGTTTGGTATGTTCGTTAGGGAGAAAGGCTTTTTGCACCTTGGTTAGCGGATACACCTGTCCCTGCATTGAAGCAAGAAGAAGAAATGATGACTGAGAAACTCAACTGGCTAGAAATTAACTTGTTAAATGGGAATCTATGCAAAGAAAGCTGGCGCATGTCTGAGAATCTCCATCTGACACGTCTTTTATCGATTTATAGGTCGGCAGGAATGATAAGGCCTTATATGATTGAGCTTTGCTGGCTGCATCAGGATGCCTTTTGTTGTAATAGCCGGCGGCCACACGAAGATGAGATACATGTGCCGTATGTACATTTTCCGATCCTTTCTGGCGCCTTGTGGCAAGAAGCCCAAAAGGTTGGCATTTCGCTGCCCTACAGCTATTTAGAGACCTTCCTCTTTTAGTTAGGTACGTGCCCTTCTTGGAACTGCATATGATGGAGCAGATGCGACGCATATTGCGTCTTTTAAATACCCCGGCAGATACTCTCAAGGGGCTCTTCAGCAATAAGAGATGAAAAAAATACTGGCTAGGTGGGGAGAAAAGCAAGCGGCCGTCTTGGGAAAAGCTCGCGCATGTTGACTGAATGCGAGACTCGACGCTCTTAAAGTGTGGAGTTGTATTAAAACGGGGCTGTCGTATTTGCCGGCCGGATGTCGTATGCTATTGATCTTGACCGCCGTAGATTTGTTTTGTTTATGTACCGGGTCATCCGCAGCACGGTAGGAGAAGGTATCGCCGTCAATTTACTCAAGTTATTATTATTATGGCAGCGAAGGACGCACTACTGACTGTGGAGTCGCCGGACCGTCCCGCTGAACCAGGTCTAAAGTAATACGGAGTTGCCACCAACAGACATCTGTCGAGCATGTGTATTCTGAGCCGCAACACCGCGATGCTAACCATACGGAATTTCATTGCAGTCTCATTGTAGTCTACGGCCTGAATACTCTTGGCCTTCCTCGATTGCCAACAACATGGCAACGCTCCCTTCGTCGACTTGCACCAGAGAACAGCGGCATCATCGGATATGATGCAAATATTCGCGTTAGTGATGGATTCAGGTGGGATGATGTCAAGGAAAAGTCAGCACAGCTTCTTCACCGCCTCGAATCTAGGATGCCGGCGGATCAGGTGAGGGCAGCTTCTTTCATGAGCCGTGAACTATACATGGCCTGGATGGGAATGCGATGAATATCTTCTGCTGATGCTCTAAACCAGATGTCGTCAACTGGCCGTTGGATTGTCTACGTGGGAGTGGGAGTTGCTGGATGCATTGTGAAAGAGGTATGCATATCGCCCTGTTCTTCTTATCGATTTTTTTTCTGTGTCTTCCGCGAGTTTTGGTGTCTCCTTTTGCTCGATCTTCTGATCCATGCTGGTTTGTAGATACTGTATAAATCCACGCAGCTGCAACGTTACTCAGCTTATCGTGAGAGGACGCTGGGCATCGTGCTACTAGCTGTGCCCCATTTTCCGGCTCACGATGCAGCAGCTGAGCGATCTCTGGCAGGAATTCTGCGCTATGAAGGCTCTCAACCTTCGAGGCTATTTGGAAGCTCGGATCTCCGGTCGATGGTAAATAGCGGATGGTCATTTGAAGAGCTGAAACTGGGCTGCCCGATCTTGTCATGCTACGAGAAAGTGGTGACTAAGATACGCAGGTTCTTTGCCAGATCTGTCCAGGTCACGGTATGCCGAGAATGGCTCCTCTCCTAAAGGGAGATGCGCTGCTGACGACACCTAATAGCTGGTGGATGAGAAGAATTGCTCCCTGGCATGCACGGACTCGGCGCCCATTGATACACAACTCTCCAATTTCTTTGACAAAACAGACCTCTCAGTGCACAAGCGCGTTGCATCGTTTTTGGAAAAGCTGATGCGAATTATGCCACAAACGGGAAAACTGCCACACGAATTGTCCCAAGTAAATGATACCGTACAACAGGGTGAGCTGTCCTCCGACCCACATATCGCAATGCTATGCATTCCGGGTCTCATAGTTTCTGTTTGTTTTTCATTTCCTTGACATGCCGGTTAGAAAGAAAAAAATCTCCAGCGAGCCCAGCTAGTCTCCCACGTCGCTTGTCAGTTGCCTCATCTGGCCAACAAGCGTCGTCGAGGTACCTCACCACGTCATCGTACCATATTGTCGCAGGATCCGATTTCTCACGTTCACCAACCTCTGATCTGAGCTATACTCTTGTGAACAAATCTGGCGACAACAAGATGGTGCCTGACGAAGTCGAATGGATGGAGGCCAATGTGTCTATTCTGGTAAATAAGGATTTTTGTGGCAACGAAGACATTCTCGCGCGGATGCGCCAGGCCTTGCTACCGCGGCCGTCCCGCACCAAGGCTGATGCGCACGGCACAGCAGCGGCGGCCACGATGACAACAGCGGCGGCGGCGGCGGCGGCGGCGGCGGCAACAGCAGGAGCGATGCAGGGGCCCAACGTATTTGTGCTGTGCGGACCGGCGGGAATCGGCAAGACGCAAACGGCGCTGCAGTTCTTTTTCGACGCGGCCCGGACGCAGTTTGATGTGCGGCTGTGGGTGGACGCGCACAGCCGCGAGAGCTTGGACGCGGCGTTCCGGGAGATTGCGAGTCGGCTGCGGCTGGAGTCCAAGGTGGACATGCAGGACGCGGTGCTGACGCGCAACCTGGTGAAGGGGTGGTTGACGGAGCCGTTCCAAGACGTGTCGGAAGCCGGGAGCCGCGCGGGCCGGCGCATGCGGTGGCTGTTGGTCCTGGACAACGCGGACACGCCAGACGTGCTGTTTGAGGGCGGCTTTTGGCCGGAGGGCGGGCAGGGGTCCATTGTGGTGACGAGCCGCGACCGGCGCGCGCGCACCAAGAACTTCTTTGGCGAGCAGGGGGCCGAGCTGCGTCCGCTGCCCGAGGCGGACGCCATGCGGCTGCTGCAGCGGCACCTGCGGCGGAACCGCGTGTCATCGACAAAAGCAGACGCCACCGCCACCACTGCTACCACCACTGCCACCACCGCTGCCACCACCGCCGCCACCACTACGGCAGAATCGGGCGCCGAGGCCGACGAGGCCCCCGACATGCTGCGCGAGGTGGTGCGCGCGCTGGACTGCTGGCCGCTGGCCATCGTGCAGATGGCGGCGGTGATCGGCAAGCGCAAGCTCTCTCTGGCGGCGTTCCTGCACCTCTACCGCGGCGCGGACGCGGGCGCGCGCCACACGTACCACGCCGAGCGCACGGGCCGGCTGGACGGCTACGCGCTCAAGCTGAGCACGGCGTGGGCGCTGGAGAGCCTCCGCACGCCCGGAGCGCGGCTGCTCCTGTCGGTGATCGCGCTGCTCGCGCCGCAGTCTGTCCCCGAGGAGATCCTGACCCGGGCGCCCCAGCGCGCGCGCCACCGCGACTACCCGCTGACGGCCAAGGCCTATTCGGACCAGATCTCCGAGGTCGACTGTGCGTCCATCATCTCGCGCCACCCCGCCGTGGACCCCGACCTGCTCACGATCCACCCGCTCATCCAGGACGTCGTGCGCGGCCAGCTCCTCGCCGACGACGGCGACAAGATCACCGCGGCGTTCGGCGTGGCCGTGCGGCTGCTGGGCGGCGTGTGGCCGTTCGAGACGCTCCCGCGGCAGGGCTACGTCGAGCAGAACCGCGTGCGGCGCTGGGACCGGTGCGACAAGCTCCTGCCGCACATCGAGGCGCTGCACGGCCACTACACAACGTTTGCAGACGGCACGCGACGGGCGTGCGCCACAGAGGACTTTTTGGATCTCCTGGCCGAGGTCGGCTGGTGCGTGTCGTGATGCCTTTCAAATACCTGCAGTTCCCCTTCCAAATCCTCCCTCCCATCCTCTCTCTCTCTCTGCCTGAATTTTCTCGTCGTATATTTGCCACCTCATCTTCCGCCCCCCCCCCCCCCCCCCCCCCCCCCCCCCC
>NTMA01000166.1:0-27092 GCA_002917075.1 Hawksworthiomyces lignivorus
CCTTGCTTTGCCATTAAGCTAATAAGAAAATTTTATTTAATATTTTTAAAATTATAAAAATATCTATCATAAATTTTGTTACAAAATTTAGCTAAAAAAAAGATTATGGAGGAATCGAACCTCGTCCTTAAGATTTGCAATCCAAGTGTAAACCATTTACTTCATAATCTTTTTATAAAATATATTTTATAAAAATTACTTTAGATTAACTGACACATTAATCAAGTTAAATATAACTTATTAATACCTATAATATGTTAATATTGTAATATAATATCCTCGTATAAGTTTTCTTTTTATATATAAAAATATTTATATAATCGCTAGGTATTTTTATAATATTTTAAACACTAAACTATTTAAATTTATATTATTACTAAAGTTATTAGAAATTATTTTTTTTCTGTTGAATAAGCAATATCTGTTAAACTGTTTTCTAAAACACTAGCAGCAGGAAGTAATACTAAGAAATATGCAAAGTAAATTATTGAAGCTATTTGTCCCATTAAAATAAAAGGATCTTCTACATGAACTGCACCTAAACGAGCTAATAATATGAAAACTACACCAAATAAGTAATAAGTAAACTTACTTATAGGTCTAAATTGGAAACCTCTAGATCTACCTAAATCTGTTATAGGTAAAATAAGTAATACCACTAAAGCTCCAAACATTGTAATAACTCCTAATAATTTATTAGGTATAGATCTTAATATAGCATAAAAAGGAAGAAGATATCATTCTGGAACAATAGCAGCAGGTGTTTGCATTGGATTTGCCATTATATAGTTATCACTATCTCCTAATGCATTAGGCATGAAGAAAACAAAGAAACTTAAAACAAATATAAATATAAATATAGTAATTAAATCTTTAAATAAAAAATAAGGAGCAAATGGAACTCTGTCATAAGTACCTGCAATTCCTAAAGGATTACTTGACCCAGCTGTATCGTGAAGTGCTATTAAATGCATTAATACTAAAGCAGCTAATATAAAAGGTAATAAATAGTGTAATGCAAAGAATCTATTTAAAGTAGCATTATTAACTGAAAATCCTCCTCAAATAAATTCTACTACATCTTGTCCTATTCAAGGTATAGCACTAATAAGGTTAGTAATAACTGTTGCACCTCATAATGACATTTGACCATATGGAAGAACATAACCTAAGAATCCTGTACCTATCATAGCTATAAGAATAATAACACCTATAGCTCAAGTTAATATTCTTGGTGATTTATAAGATCCATAGTACATAGCTCTAGCTATATGTAAATACACTAAAAAGAAAAATGCTGAAGCTGTATTACTGTGTAAATAACGAACTAATCATCCATTATTAACATCTCTCATAATGTGTTCTACAGAATTAAAAGCTTCTAATATACTTGGACTATAATGCATGGCTAATGTTACACCTGTTATAATTTGTATAACTAAACAAACTGCTAATAATGAACCGAAATTTCATAAATAACTTATATTACTTGGTTGTGAAGCGTCTATAAGATATGAATTAACTAATTTTAATATAGTATTATTTTTTACTACTCTCATTTTTTATATATTTATTGTATTTTTTTTTATTTTTTTATAAGGACCGTCAAAATTTTAAGGGTATTATTATGTATTTTGTACTAAATTATTATTTTTATTTACAATTAATAAATTTAATTGTAAATTTATTTTTTTGAAGAAACTGAACTAATAATAAATATTAATACTAATATTATTAAACTTAAATTATTAGTGAAACCTAAACTTATAGAGAACATGTATATTATGAATCCAACTAAAATAAATAAAGCGTAATTTGTTACAATACCTTTATTTAAACTGCTAATATTTTTACTTGAGCTAATTAGTTTTTTTTCTAAACCATATGGCCCTAATAATTCTATACTACCTTTGTCTAAAACTTTAACAGTTTGACCTCCTAAATTTAAAACTAAGTTAGTAATATATTTATTATAAAAGAATTCTACTAATAATCTTTGATTAAAGAATCCAAAAATAGTTTTACCTGTTGTAGATAATTTAAAATTTACAACAAGATCTGATAAAAATTCAGATAAAACGATAGCTATAATACTAAATGATACAGTGAAAACAAAAGGTAATAATTTTCAATAAGTTGAAACACCAAATTCAGTGTCTATCATTATTTCAGAATTAGGGTGAATAAATATACTATTATCTATAAAGAACCCTGAACCTAAACCTATAAATATATCTTTAGTAATAAATCCAAAGAATATAGAAAATACAGCTAATATAATTAAAGGTAAACTCATAAATATATCACTTTCATGAGCATGTTTATAGTTTATTAATGGTCCATTAGGATTAGTTAAGAAAGTTAAGTAAAGAACTTTAACTGAATATAAAGTAGTAAATATTGCACCAATTACTGCTATAATGTAAACAGTAATACTACTGAAAGAATATTGTCCATAAGCAGATTCTAATATAAAATCTTTACTATAGAACCCTGTCATAAAAGGGAAAGCTACTAAACTTAAACTAGCTATTAAAATAACAGAATAACTTAAAGGTAAGAAAGATATTAATCCTCCATATTTTCTGAAATCTTGGTTATCTGCCATAGCATGAATAACAGCACCAGCTCCTAAGAATAGTAATCCTTTATAAAAGGCATGATTTACTAAATGGAATAAGGCTACATTATATGAAGATAACCCTACAGCTATAACCATCATTCCCAATTGAGACATTGTAGAATAAGCAATAACTTTTTTAATATCTTGTTGGAAGAAACCTACAAGTGAACTGAATACAGTAGTTACTGCTCCTAATCATAGACATAGTAATAATACAGTAGAGCTATATTCAATTAATGGAGAAGAACGCATTAATAAGTATACTCCAGCAGTAACCATAGTAGCAGCGTGAATTAAAGCAGAAACAGGTGTAGGACCTTCCATAGCCATAGGTAATCAAACGTGAAGACCAACTTGAGAACTTTTAGCCATAGCTCCTATTAGTAAACATACTCCTATTATTATTATTATATTCTCATTAACATAAGGTGCTAATGAAAAAACTGTACTATAATCTAAGTTACCTAAAGATCATAATATTGCAAACATACCTATTGTTAAGAAACAATCACCTACTCTATTAGTTAAGAAGGCAGACATAGAACTTTGATTTGCCGCTATTCTAGTAAATCAGAAACTAATTAAAAGATAAGAACAAACTCCAACTCCTTCTCATCCTACAAACATTAATAAATAGTTATTAGCTGTTACAAGTATTACCATCATAAATGTGAATAAACTTAAATAGCTAAAAAATCTTTGATTGTGTGGATCCTCACTCATATATCCTATAGAATAAATATGAACTAAAGAACTAATAATTAGTACTGGTATTAACATAGATACTGTCAAGCTATCAAATTGGAAGCCTCAAATAATATTAAATCATTCACTATCTATTCATCTAAATAAATTAATAGATAAAGTAATATTATTAAAACCTACTTCAAAAAAAGTAATAATAGCTAATATAGTAGTAACTATTATACTTGAACATGTTATAATTTGTGCACCGCTAACTCCAACTTTTCTACCAAAAAAGCCAGAAACTATAGACCCTAATAAAGGTAAGACTATTATACTTAAATACATTATTTATATTCTATTGCAATACTTCCTCTTAATCTATAAAAGGCTACCAAGATACCTAAACCTATTGCAGATTCAGCTCCTGCTACAATTATTATATAAACCGCGTAAGTTTGACCTATTATATCGTCAATGTTAAGTGAACTTATCAATATTAGGAATGTTATAGATAAAAGCATTATTTCTATAGAAATAAGCATTAATATAATATTTTTTCTGTTTAAAACAAATCCTAAAATTCCTATTAAAAAAAGTATTAAGGTTATATTCATAACAAATGTATTTATAAATAAATTATTTGAAAATTATTTTCTTAAGTGTACTTAAGAAAGATGTGTACAAGACTCGAACTTATAATCCTAGCAACCGTACTACTATGCTTAACCAATTAAGCTAACACACCTATTATTATATAATAATGTATTATATTACAATATATTATTATATATTTATTGTTCTTCAAGTCATGTTAAGAATTTTTCTAAAGAAACAGATTCAATAACAATAGGCATAGAACTATGTAATATACCACATATTTCAGAACATTGACCATAAAAAACTCCTTCTCTATTTACAAATACAGACACTTGATTTAATCTTCCAGCATAAGCATCACATTTAATACCTAAAGAAGGACAAGTAAAAGAATGTATAACATCACCTGATGTTATAATAAATCTTATATGTGTTAATTCAGGAATTATTACTCTATTATCTACTTCTAACATTCTCAATCCTCCTTCTTCTAAATCAGAATCAGGTACTATGTAAGAATCAAATTCTATGAAATCTTCATTAGAATCTAAGAAATCTGGGTATTGGTAACTTCAGTATCATTGATGACCTTCTGCTAAAATAGACATTGAAGGATCACTAACTTCATCCATTAAATATAATAATTTAAAAGAAGGAAAAGCAATTAAAATTAATATAACTGCAGGTGTTATAGTTCAAATTAATTCTATTAATGTACCATGGTTTAAGTATTTGTGAGATATAGGAGAAGCGCTAATAACGTAATTTCTTATAATAGATAATAAAACTCATCCAACACCGAATAATATTACAACTAAGTAATACATTATATTATCGTGTAATTCTACTAATCCTTCCATTTGAGGAGTTGCACTGTCTTGGAAATATATTCCTCAAGCTGCAGGAGCATCTAATTTAATAATTAAATTATTTAAAATTAAATTCATAGTTTATATTTAAATATATTCTTCTATATTGCAAAATTAAAATAATTATATATAATTATTTTACTTCATAGTATATAGAATTAAATAATAACATTAGTAATTGTTTAATAAAATATTAAACAAAAACATAATAATAAAATAATATTATATAAATAATATTATTTTATTTAAAAAAACTTATTATAAAAATTATAAGTACCCTTAAAATGAATCAAACATTTATATTAATGTAAATATACATTAAACTTTATCTTTAAGTTATCAGGGTTTATATTATGTTTATATAATATATAATACGTAATCTAATAAATAGTTTATTAATTAAGCTACATATAATAATAAGAAAGCCATCATTAAAGCGAATAAACCTGTAGCTTCAGAGAAGGCGAATCCTAAAATAGCATAAGAGAATAATTGACCTCTTAATGAAGGATTTCTAGCTACACCTAATATTAAAGCTCCGAAAACTACACCAATTCCAACTCCAGCTCCTATTAACCCTGTTGTAGCTAAACCTGTACCAATTATTTTAGCAACTTGTATCATTTTTTTATTATATTAACAAAAATATCTTAGCTATAATGAATTATTAATCATTTATATTATTTGAATAGATTTAAAATCACATATTAATTAATATTATTATATATATATATAATATATTTATAGTGTATATATTTTTGTATTATTAGTTTTATTTTTTATTAAAGATTGTCTACTATCTATTTTTAAGGCATTTTTACCTAGTTCATAAACAAAACCTATTGTAACAATTGTTATAAATCCTAATACTATAATTAATCCATATAAATCATTAGCATAACTACTAACACCAAATGGAAATATTAATAATATTTCTAGATCTAAAAGTAAGAATATAAGTGCATATATGAAGAATTTAATAGTAAATTGACTTCTATTTTGACCTAAAAAACTATGAAATCCACATTCGAAAATAGAATATTTTTCTTGGTATGGATTATGGGGTGCAAATATTAAATTAATAGCTAAAAATAATACTGCTATAACAAGGACAAATATAAAGAATATACTCATACTACTCATTAATAATTAAATAAAAATTGTACCAATATGGTACTCATACTTAATCATTCTTTATTTACAAAGATAAATAATAATATTATTAATGTAATAATAGATATTGTAATAGCTAAAGGACTAGATATTACTATATTATTGTATTTAAAAGTAACAGATTTTATTAAAACATTTTGTTTGTTATAAATATTACCATTAAAGTTCAAATTTTCTAACAAAGGATTTACTTTATATTGAGGTGAGTAAAAGAAAATTTCTTTTATTATATTTAAATAATATACAGCTCCTATAACACTAGTTAGTATAGCAACTAAAGATAGGAATATGTAACCATTATCTAAAGCAGCACTTAATACCATCTGTTTAGCAAAGAATCCTACAAGAGGAGGTATTCCTGCAAAAGAAAATATAGTAATAACTAAACTTAAAGATAATACAGGGTTTATATAAAAATATCCTTTTAATTGACTAATTAACTGTATAGGGGAATTATTTTTATCTAATAATTCTTTATACTCTTTATTATCGCTAATATAGTAATATAAAGAAAAACCTATAACTACTAATATTAAGAAGGCATTTAAATTACTTATAGAATATTGCATTAAATAGAATATAAAAGCTTGAGTAGATTCAACACTAGATATACTTAGTGCTAGTAATATGAAACCTACATGAGAAATAGTACTATAAGCAAATAATCTTTTTATTCTAAATTGAGTTAGACCTACTACTGTCCCTATTATCATTGATAATAATGAGCTAATTAATAAACCATATGTTCAATTGAAATCTGTGAAATAATTTCTAGTATAATAAACTATTTCTAGTAAAAATATAAATATAGAAATTTTGGCTATAATAGCAACAAATGTTGTAACTATAGTAGGAATAGCATCATAAACATCAGGAGATCAGAAATGAAATGGTGCTGCACTTACTTTAAATAAAAATCCTATGCTGAATACAAGTAAAGAAAAATTTATATAATAAGGTTTATATCATAAATCTGTACTATCACTAATGCTTGTGATAGCATATAAAGCATCTAAATTTGTAGTACCTGAATTTGCATATAATAAACTTGTACCTAATAAAATGAAACATGAGCTTAATCCTCCTAATAAGAAATACATTAATCCTCCTGTAGTAGATAATTCTGAATTTCTATATATAGTACTCAATAAATATAGACCATAACTTTGTAATTCTATAGAAAGGAAAACAGAAATTAAGTCACTAGTAGATATCAAGAATACTGCACCACTTATTATAAATAATAATATTAAAGGATATTCTATGATTCTTAAATGTTCTCCCATTTTATTAATAATTTTTGTTCTGTAAAAAACAAAGTTATTAAATAATAATTGTGTTAATGAAGAATGTTCAGGTACCCATACTTTTCTAGGAAAGAAACTAGTTAATTGTAATATTAATATACTAATTAAAAATATAAAAATATCGAAAATTTGTGTTAAGCTAGTAATATTAAGTAAACCCCCATGTAAACCTATACCTTTACCAATAATGAATAAACTAACACTGCTATGTAATATAGAATATATTAAGGCAATTATAGCTACTCTGTTAAAAAGTATTGATATATCTCGTCGTATAGTGACGGCATTAGAAAGTAATAAAGATAAAATAGAAATTAAAAGCATATTTTTTGTTTTATATACTCACATATTTAAATATATATATAAGTAAATCAAGAGAGAAAATCGAATTCTCATCGTTAATGTATGAAATTAAAGTTTTTCCTGTTAAACTATCCCGATTATATTTTACAATAAATATATACACGACTTTTTTTTATGTGTATTACCTTATAATTTTATAATATAATTTTTAATTAAAATTTATGTTCAGCTTGAAAGGTGAATTGAACACCTATCATTATCGTATGAAAATAAGGTTTTACCATTAAACTATTCAAGCTATATAAATATTTATATGTAAATTTGCTTAAAAGTCTAAATTATAAATTTCTATATTAGCTATAGAGGAATAGGGAAAATACTCTGAATCGAACAGAGAACCTACTGTGCCACATACAGTTGCTCCACCAATTGAGCTATATTATCCTTTAATTATGTTGGAGCGATTCGAACACTCAATAGTAAATACCAAAAATTTATGACTTACCCATTAGTCCACAACATATAAAACTTTTATATAGGCGACAAGACTTGAACTTGTACAGTATATAATACTACTCAGACCTAAGCAGAGCCTGTCTGCCAATTCCAGCACACCTACTAATAAATTGTAATGCCCAAGGTAAGATTCGAACTTACAGCCTAAACAGCTTCAGTGTTTCGCTCAACCAATTGAGCTTCTCGAGCAACGTAAAAACATTAATTATATGGAGATATTAGGACTCGAACCTAAATAAACAACACGCAAAATTGCTGTACTACCAATTATACTATAGCCCCAGAGATACAACTAATCGGAATCGAACCGATAACGTTCGTTTGGAAGACGATCATTTTACCATTAAATTACAGTTGCTTAAAAATAATATCCGAGAAACGACTCGAACGTTCACGGTTATTCACCAACAAAGCTTAAGTTTGCACTGTCTACCAATTCCAGCACTCGGATTAATAAATAATTATTTTTATGCGGATAAAGGAATTGCACCTCTTTCTTTTGATCATGAGTCAAAAATGTATCTATTACACCAATCCGCAGTATAAGGCTAAAGTGAGTTGAACACTTACAATTACTGTTATGAGCAGTACACTCTACCAATTAAGTTATAGCCTCTATGTCTAAATTTAAATTAGACTAGGCAGGATTCGAACCCGCGGTATTAGCATTGAAAAAGCTATGACATAGCCACTTGTCTACTAGTCCTAATAACCTAAAGTTATTATAATATTTAAGTTTTAAATAAAAAAAATTAACGAAAAATAATTATTTATTAATTTTTCTAAAATATATTATAAGCTTAGTACAAGTATCGCACTTGTGTCTATTGATTACAAAACAATTGCATTGCTTTTATGCTAACCAAGCTAAATATAAGATACGGATAAATATTCAGTTATTTATAAAATTAGTACTTAGTATCTAAAAATCTCTAGATTATTACAAACTAAGCCTATTACGTAATATTATTTTACGTATATTTAAGAAATATCTTAAGGTGAGCTTCGTACTTATATGCTTTCAGTACTTATCTCTGGCTAACTTAGCTTTTCTGCTGTGCCTATGCTATACATTTACCTAAGTGAAAGTAACATCCCTGTATAATAATAATTATACCTAAATTAATATCGGGCACATAAACAACAGATAAACCAGAGGTTAACAAAACCGTTATTCCTTTTGGGAATAAGGCGTTGCCCAGGTTCCTTTCGTACAAGGTTAATCCTTATTATATTCTAATTCCCTCTAGAAGATAGAAACCATACTGTCTCACGACGTATTTAACCCAGCTCATGTAACTTTTTAATCGACGAACAGTCGTACCCTACATAGTTTCTGCATCCATGAGGATAAGTTAAGCCGACATCGAGGTGCCAAACCGCGCACTCATTTTGCACACTCTTGCGCAAATTAGCCTGTTCAACTTGTTATCATAAAAATTTTATTTCCATTTTTCACAAAATGGTTCAGACTATTTCTTCATTCTTTTTTATTAATTGTAGTTAAACCCTATTATTCTCCACTAATTCAACCTTTTACTGCAAAAGCTCCAATACGACGCTTAGAAACATTCATTGAATATTCCATATTTGAATTAATATTTCCTCTGTAATTTACAGATGATAATCCTTTATATGAAGAATCTATGTTTCTTAAACCTCCTTTTCATTTTGCTTTATAAATTGCTCTATCCGCTCTATAACGTTTAGTTAATCTACCTTTTGTTTCCAATCTAATACCTCCTAAGTTTTTATATTTAATAGAATTAAGTATAATATCATTATTATCTTGATTTTCATAATTATATATGTATTTTATACTATCATTCAAACTAATATTTTTAGTTATATCATTAATATTTAAATTCTTGTATTTATTTTCTAATATATTTAGATTTTTAATCATTTTTTTTCCTTTCTTAATACTATTTCTTTCTAAAACAATACTTTTATTTAAAATAAAATTCATTAATTTTAATACATTAGTATTTCTGTTTCTTAATTTTTTTCCTAATATTTCTGTAAATATATCAGTATTATAAATTATAGATTTTAAATTAATAATGTTAAATTCTACTTTTTTCATATAAATTTTACTTATTAGTTTACCTAATTTGTTCAAAAATATATCTTTAAATTTTAATTGATTAAGACTAAGTTTTAATTTATTTCTTTTTATGTATAGTAAATCTTTGTATAGTGCATCTTTAAAATATTTGCCATAGTTATCCATAGATATACTTTTACATTTATATAAAAACTGGTTAAGTTTAAAGAGAGAAACTTTTAATTTTCTAATTCTTTTTCATAAGGCAATTCTTTCTCTATTATAAACATAAATAGTAATTATAGCTTTAGAGCTAGTATGTTTTATATTAGCTTTACTAACAAAAATTTTATTAAAAGATAGACGTCTTCTTTTAGATGATATAAATTTAGACTTAGTGTTTTTACGATTTAAGTATAAATCAAAATAACCTTTTAATAATTTATTTATATTTAGATCATAAACAGGAAAATTTTTTATATAATTGTTATGATAATAATATATACTATTATCTCATTCTCTAAAATCAGAAGGAAAATATTTAGTTTTACCTATAGAATTATTTATAGTATTCATTGGAATTAATTTATATTTATTATTTATGTATTTAATAAATATATTATTATTATTATTTTTTAATAATAAAGAGTTTTTTAGTTTTGTAATGTTTTGCATTTATAATTTTAATATTATTATTAAAACTAACTTATTTAATAAAAAAGAATGTTGGGTATTAATAAAGGATTATTGCTATATAGCTCACCTTTAGTCGTTGAACAATTTTATTTTTAACCAAAATAAACTTCGCTTCAAATTTACTTATTTATACTATAAGTAATTCTTGAAATTAACCCAATATATGTATCAATTATTAAAAAATATTGAAGGACAAACATCCCTAGCGTAGCTTTTCCAATAATCCAAGACCTTTCCTTGTTGTATCTTGTGATCTAATGCCCCGCTTACGCGACTGTAAGATTTGTTGTGAATCAAACAGTAAAGCAAGATTAAGCCATTCAACTTTATAAGTATTTAACATGATTATTAATGACTATAAATCATAATAACTATATAAAATATTGTATTTACACTAATATTTTTTGCTACAACTAATTTCTCAATAGGAAAAATCTTACCTAACACCATGTATATAAATATACACAAAAAATATGATTAAATATAACAAAGTTAAAAAAATAACAAACAATAAAAAAATAAAATAAACTTATATTTTAGTATAAGTTATAATTTTAGATACACCCTTTTACTCTTTAAGGGGTCTGTGCCCCACATAAACTGTCTTCTAACAAATGTTCCTATATATTAAAGGTTTATAATATAATAAACAAATAAAGGTCTTTCACTTTTATCTAATCAATGAACCTTCTAAACTAAAATTTGTTTGAATTATACCCAATAATTAGTAACAGTAAAGCTGCATAGGGTCTTCTCGTCTACCTAGAGGTAAACTGTATCTGCACAGTTATTCCAATTTCACTGAGTCAATCTTAGAGACAGCTGTTGTATCGTTACATCATTCATGCAAGACCGCATTTAACGGCCAAGGCATTTCGCTACCTTAGGACCCTCACGTTAAGGCCGCCATTGACCGGGGGTTCCTTAAAAACCAAATTGTTAAAATTTAGAATTTTTCGTTAACCAGCCGGAATTGGGCAGACATCACACTCAATACTTAGATTTATCATCTTTCTGCAAAGTGCTTTGTTTTAATTAAACAGTCGTACAACATTATTTTATGCTTCTTCCTTTTTACCTGATATTAATCAGGAGTAATGAGCCCTCCTTATCCCGAAGTTACGGTAGTCAATTTGCCGAGTTCCTTTAAGATTGTTATCTCATGCGCCTTCGTATTCTCTACTAGCTTACTTGTTTTAGTCCCTAGGAACGGTTGTTTTTGTATATTAAATACAATATTACTGATTATTTCCTGTACATTTTACACTTTAAAATGTCGTCATCATTAGTAATAAGATTTTCTCATCATTTTAACCTTCAGGTTATAAACTTAGAGGCCGTTACTTATCTTGACCATAAGCTTTAGGCGAGTATTTTTCTATATAAATAATATAGAAAATTCTTTTTCATTACTCATGTCACCATTCTCACTTGAGTTATAATATTATTCTTTTTATAAAAAAGAACACCAATATTAACTCAACGTTCTGCTACCCCATAAACAATAATTATTATTACTATTTATAGACAAGGTATCGGTATATTATTTAGATCCGTTAAATTTTCGATGCTTTTAAAAATTTAACAAGTGCTCTGATACGAGATCTTTAAATTATGGCTGCTTCTAAGCCAATCTCCTTGTCGACTTAGATAAAAACCTTCTTAATTTCACTTAATAATAATTTTGGAACCTTAACTCTTGTTCTGGGCTGTTTCCCTTTTGACATACAACCTTATCATTCTATGTCTGATAATTTAAGATTCATCTTTACCATTTCGAGTCCACAAACTCACCGGTAAAATCTTCACGATCCCCCGATCTATACAAAATAAAGTGTATTTTTTACACTTTGTCTGAGATTAAGTTCTGTACCTGCTAAGATGTTACTTAAATTGCCTACTATTATAGGTTTCGCAGAAAACCAGCTAATACAGTCACGGATTGTCTTTCACTATACTTACCATAATTCTTCGGATATCTTTGCAACGATAACCCGTTCGGACCTTTATAATCCTGACTATAGTAAGATCACTGTACTTCGGGTCTAATTTTAGATACTTTTCATTTTTTATATGATCGGTTTAACTACGCATTTTAATTAGCTCGCATCTAAAATTAACTTGGTGACCCATTATGCAAAAGGTACGCTCTTGCTTTCGCTCGAGCTGCTTATAAAACTACTATTCTTCTTAATTTCCCTCACGGTACTATTCACTATCGCTTATGTATTATATTTAGTCTTTGAGGAAGGTTCCCCATATAATTCAAACAACTTTATAGTCATTTTACTTATTATTTAGACTTTTCTATTTTTGCTCACGCTAATCATAGAATCTCTTTTGATTTTTTTTCCTAAAGCTAATAAGATAATTCAATTCGCTTTGTTTACTATCTGATTTCTCTTAGAGTTTATTATCCTAATTGCTGAGATAAATATAAACCTCTTTAATACATAGCTATTATTTGTTTTAATAGTCTCTTTATATACTTACATATTTATGTATAAATTTTTATTTCGTATCAATTATATTTCTTATATTTTTTTAATGCATATATAAGCATTAAATTTTTAATCAGATCTCCGAGAATTGCACTCAGAACACATTCTCCCAAAGAATGAGTTTTACTAATTAAACTAAGATCTGTACAATTCAGAAAGTATAGGATTCGAACCTATGAAGAATTTCTCCTTAACTGTACTCAAGACAGCCACTATCGACCACTCAGTCAACTTCCTTTACATTAATTCCTCAGTGAATCGAACACTGATAATACTTTTATCAAAAGTACACTTTACCATTAAGTTAAGGAATCTCTAATATAAGTATTATTTTAATTATATATCTTGTAATATACAAATATAAGGGATCAGTGAATCGAACACTGATGCTCTGCGTGTAAAACAGCTATTTTACCATTAAATTAATCCCTCTTTATAAATAATTTATTCGTTTATAAATTTAATCTCTTTGTTTTATAGTTATTACTATAGCACCTACCATTGCTAATAATAAGATAAAACTTACAATTAACAATCACATATTATAATTAGTATAAAGTATATTACCTATACTAGTTATATGACCTACTTCTGCTAAATTACCGTCTCATATTTTACTTGTAACGAATAATGTATCATTATTATTTATGTATAAATTAGTATCTAAATTATTATTAATTTTATTATAAGATACATTGTATAATATATTATTTAAGTAATTATTATAATTATTCAAGATTGCTATGTCATATGGTAATAATTGAAATAATGGATAATTAAATAAAATTGCTATACTTATAGCTAAGGGTATGCTATTACTAGTATTACTTTGTAATTCACTCATTCTAATATTAATTAACATCAAAATAAATAAAAATAATATAGATACAGCACCAATATATACAACTAAATAAGATAGACCTAAGAAACTTAAACCTACTATTAATAAATATGAAGATATACCCGCGAATAGTCCTATTAAGAATAATAAAGATATAATAGGATTTTTACTTATAATAACAAATATCCCAGATAATATAACTAATAGACAAATAACATCCAATACTTCACTTCTATAACCATTTGTAAAATTTTCATTTATAATAAATAAATTGTTCATTTATAATAATTAAATTTTTAATACCTTAACTAATAGGAATTACTACATCGAGTTTTCAATGCATATTAATACAAGAGTACTCAGATTTGAACTGAGAAATCCAGATTTGAAGTCTGTAAGTTTGCCGTTAACCTATACTCTTTATATTTTAAATTTTTAGTTATAATGCGGAAGAAGAACGATTCGAACGTCCAGGTGTGAAAACACAGTACATAGCAAGTACCTTATCCTGCCAATGAAAATTCTTCCTTATTTTACGAATTAGAACGGAATCGAACCGATATCTACTTCCGTGACAAGAAAGTCCTTTACCAATTAAGTTACTAATCCTATTAGGATCTGTTGGATTCGAACCAACAATTTAATGATTAAAAGTCACATGTAATACCATTATACGAAGATCCCTATTATATACAAATAATTTGTATATAATTGACTAATTATTTAAGTTTTCTTATTTTTCTTTCATATTTCAAAGTTTTTTCTACTAATTCTTCGTCATTATATTTCTTTCAATATCCAAATTCTTTATCAATATTACGCATATATTTTTCTACTCTTGCTCTACGAGCGTCCACTTCAGCTAATTTATTAAATAAATATTCAGATTTAGAAGTAAAGGCTCTTTGTAACAATATATTTTGTTCAGTTTCAATAACAGGAAGCACTTCAGTTTCTAATTCTTTAACTCTTTTTAATATTTCACTTCCATTTTCTATACATCACTCTGATTTATGTCAAAATTCTTTGTTTCAGATTGTAGGACGAACATGGTGTATTCTATAGTAAAATTCATCTCAAGTCATTGGATCCGAAATATCTTTTGAATCCATTGTTTCTACTGGATTTTTAAAAGACAGGTAAAAAGTATTAATAGGACTAAAAGCAAATAGACTATCCTTTGGAATATTAGTAAATTTAGTTGCAGTACCTTTAGAAGAACTTAATAATCTTACTGTTTCAGTACTATCATTAGAAGAATTTGATGATACTGAACTAGAACGACTACGTTTATTACTTTGTCTATATTCTTCTCCATCATCTTGTGTTAAATCATATACAACAGGTTGTACATCAGCATCTTGTGTTAGATCATATACAACAGGTTGTACATTAGTATTTAGCACAGGAGATTTTAAGTAGGTTTGTGCCTTTCCTTTTCCTTTTAATAAGTAACTTTGCGAGCTATATGGATCCTGTGTATTATTAATATTCTGTGTACTAGCAGCATTATCAATAATATTATCTTGTATAATAGTATTATTTGTGCTAATAGTATTTTGTAAAAATAAATTATTTTGTGGAATATAATTATGTTGTACATCATACACACTTAAGGTATCATAAGTATATTGTTCACTATAAATATTTTGTACATCAGAAATATTTTGTACACTAGGAACATTTTGCGTATTAAGAATATTTTGTTCACTAGGAACTTGTGTAGTAATATTGCTAATTATGTTATAGTTATCTACCAGATTCTCTCCAATATAATTTTGTATATTAGAACTTTGTGAATCAATATTCTGTAAATCATTAATATTCGCATAATAAGGTGTATTATATAAATCTGCATTAAAATAAGCTAGATCCGAGCTTCCTATACCCTGTGTATTATCCAGGTATAAATTATAATAATCTAAACTACTATTATGTTGTATAGCATTAGTATTAGATTGCAACACGTCAGTGATGTTTGAAACGATAGGTGTATCTGGTCTTAATAGAGTATTAGGTAAACTAATAGTTTCTGTTGAAGAAGGCAATTCAATATCTTTTTCTACAAAATTGCTAGTTGAACCTAATAAAGTATTATTATTCATTAATAATCTAGGATCAATATTACCTTGTGTATTATCTGAATTATCTTCTCCTCCATTATAATTGTATAATACAGAAGAAGTATCTTCAGGAGGTGTAGGACCTCCTCTAAAGTTATTAGTACTTTCATTAAGATAATTATTATTTGTAATATTTCCTCCAAAAAAATCAGACGGTTCTCCACCATCATTTATTCAAAGTATTCACAATAAAGGGATAATTGATTTAATTATGTTTCCAATTAAAGAAAATAATAAAAATGTAATTACAATAGTAAAAAGAATTTTTATTATATTTTTTCTATTAATTTCCCCGTTAATTCATTTTTTTACTATAACAGTTGTGTAATACAACGCTACTGAGTATCTTGTTCATAAAAAAAAATCTAGTATTGATATAGAATCAGGTAAACCAACTATAACATAAGTTAGAATATATTTGTATATAAAGTATGCCATAGTAGCAATAATCAATACAACACTATATATATAGATTACTCTTAAAAGAGCTCTTTTAAATACTATAAATTTTTCTTCTCATATATGTTTATGATATAAACATATATATACAAAAAAGGTAAATATTACACAAGTAATTAATATACTCATGTAATTAGTACTGAATTCTAATTTTGTTAAATCTAATATATATTCAACAATCAATCCAATACTAACCCCTAATTGTGAACTTAAGATCCTCAGTAGTACACTGCGATATATAAAAAAAGTCACACCACGTCAACAAAGTGTCAATATAATATACCTCCTTCAAATCCTAAATGATGATTATCAGTTACATGATAAGCACGTATTCTTCATAATGCAATTGATAAGAAAATTGTACCTATTATAACGTGAAGTCCATGAAATCCAGTACCAAAAAAGAAACATGTACCAAAAGCACCATCACTTATAGTGAAAGATGATACATTGTATTCTATACCTTGGAATACAGTGAAAATAATAGCTAATAAAACAGTAGCTATAGAACCGTATATAGCTCCTTTTCTTCCACCAAATATTAAAGAATGATGAGCATATGTAACTGTTGCACCACTAGATAATAATATAACTGTATTAAGTAATGGTAATTCAAAAGGATTAACTGGTTCTATTCCTAATGGAGGTCATTGAGCCCCTAATTCAACAGTAGGTGTTAAAGCACTATGGAAGAAAGCTCAGAAAATAGCTAAAAAGAATAATGCTTCAGATACTATAAATAATATAACACCTAAATTTAATCCTTTTTGTACAGCTAAAGTGTGATCTCCTAAGAAAGTACTTTCGCTTATAACATCACGAAATCAGAAGAAAAATGATGATGTAACTAAAAATAAGCTTGCGTATAAAAAGTAATATGCATTAGTGAAATTATGCATAGATAATGCTGCACTTGTAGTTAAAGAGTATAAAGATAGGCTAGTAAGAAGAGGTCAAGGAGATGGCGATACTAAATGGAACGGATGATCCTGGAAATTACTTCTTATAGTGGTGGCCACTTAATATAGAAATAAATATAGTTAAAAATTTTTGTCTTAATTATAATAGTCAGAAAATACATATTATACCCTTCTAAAATGAATCGAACATTTATCCTAATATTAACAGTATTATGCTCTACCGTTGAGCTATAGAAGGTTAAATATTAACAATAAAAATAGGAGACAAGAGATTCGAACTCTTAAAGCCGATGTAGCTATTGAGTTTACAGCTCAACCCTTCTTACCAATAAAGGAACCCTCCTTAATGTATAACATAAAAATTATACATACTTGTAAAGTTAAACTTAAAATTATTCCCGTGCAACTTCCACTACACGAACCGTATTTCGACTTAACACTAATCAGAGCCATACATATGAAGAATTTCATTATAACATCTAAAACCAATTATTTACTTACTTATAATGAAAAAGCAAACTTATTGTACGCACTCCTTTCAGCATGCGACGAGTGGTTAGTACCAATCCGAGGTATAATTCACCGTGACATGGTGATTCACGATTACTAGTAATTACTTATTCATGTAGTCGAGTTTCAGACTACAATCCTTATTTTATTTTATCCTATTTTTGAGATTAGCTTAAATTCACATTTTCGCTTCTCTTTGTCTAGGAATATGTGGCACGTCTATAGCCCACAATATAAAGGCCATGATGACTTGTCTTTGGCCCTATTATTTCGTCTATATAATGACAAAACCTACTTTATAAAAAAATCTATAAATAAAGCAAGGGTTTACGTTAATTTCATGGCCTAAGCCAAAGTTTCACAACATTAACTGAAAACAGCCGTGCAACACTCGTTATATTTGTAATATTATTATAAATATAATACTAATTGTGGTAAGGTTTTTCGTGGATTATCGAATTAAATAACATACTTCATTACTGGTGTCAGAAACGGTCTAGTGATTTCAGTTCCCATGTTGCCATGTTACTCTTGAGGTGAAATGCTTACACTTTCATTTATAGACTAAGCGTAGCCTAATCTATGGCATTCATCATTATCTGCATAGACTACTAGGGTATCTAATCCTATTCGTGCCCTATGCCTTCGTCCTTCAACGTCAGTTTTTATATAAAAGGTTGCCTTCGCCTTTACCAGTCCTCTATTAGGTATCAAAGAATTTTATCTCTACTCCACGAGTACTACCTTCTTACATTAAACTCTAGATAGAAATTGTTCCTTTTCAGGCAAATTTCTTCCGTCTGGGTACCCTTTAAACCTATTAAAGATGAATAACACTAGTCTCTTACGTATTACCGCGACTGCTGGCACGTAATTAGTCAAGACATAAATACATAATGTCATTATATATTATATATTTAGAATTTTATTCGATAGTCGATTTAACCATTTCACTCTAATCCTCACTACTTGTTGAGCAAGGTAGGCCATTCCTCCAAGTTGCCAGTTCAGCCTTTAGGCTATTGACCAAAATTCCCCACTGCTGTACTCGCTTGCCTTGGGATTTTTTCATCCCCAATGTGGTCGATCAACCATTTCAGTTTCGACTAAGAGAATTGTAGGCTTGTTAAGCCATTACCTTAACAACTACCTATCTCTATGATTTATCTGGTCATCTTAAGGCGGATTTCCTTTCTATATAAGGGATTTTTTCCCTTACCTTAAGGTAGGTTGATAATCTAATACTCACCTGTTCACCACTTTTAATAAAATCTTTGATTAAATTAAACGTTCGATTAGCATGTGTCAAGCATTTGGACAGTGTTCATTCAGAGCCATCACCAAACTCATCTATTATGATGTAATTGTAATAATCAATTACATCACTTAAAAGTTTTTAATCATTTTTTTCTTTTAGGATATAAATAAGCTATATCTAGTTAAATGTCTATTACTTATAACAAAGGTTATATATAGATTGTTGGTTCGCAATATAATTATTTTACTTAATACTAAATTATTTATTAATATATTGGCATTTTCTACTTAAAACTAAAAATTTTTTCTTATATATATATATTAATACACATCAGACTTTCCTTTATATCCCTAAAATTTTTATAATACATTAATGTAAGTCTAATCCATCTTTTATATAAGAAGATGTTAAAACTACAAAAACTTGAGCTTGTATAAATGCTATACCTATTTCTAATCCAGCAAAAGCTATGATAAAAGATAAAGGTAATAAACCTAAGAAGAAGAATATTATACCTGAAGACATTATATTATAAGTGAAACCTGCTAAAATATTAAGTAACATGTGACCACTCATTATATTAGCTGCTAATCTTAACCCTAATGATATATTACGAGCTAAATAAGATATTAATTCTATTAATACTAATAAAGGTAATAAAGCTAAAGGACAACCAGCTGGTACTAATAATGAAAAGAATTCTAATCCATGTTTTTGGAACCCTAAAATAGTAGCACCTAATACTATAGTGAAACTAAGAGAGAATGTTAAAACAAAATGGCTAGTTGAAGCAAAGCTATAAGGTATCATTCCTATTAAATTATTTATTAAAATAAAAATAAATAATGTGTAAATAAAAGGGAAGTACATTTGACCGCTTCTTGGGTTTATTTGATTTGTAACTATACTATGTATAGTAGCATATAAAGATTCTTGACTTATAGATCAGTTATTACTTATTAATTTATTATAATTTGTACTTAATAAACTTAATGATAATATAATAAAAGCAGCTATAGTTAAATAGAATCCTATGTTTGTTAAAGAAATATGTAAATTACCTAATAAAGGTGCATCTATACTTAATAAATCTCTAATATCAAATTGACTTAAAGGACTAAGTATTTCTAAATTTACTGTGTTAAAGTTATTCATGCTTAAAGTATTCATAGTACTTTAAGCTATATTATATGTCTTGAAAGATCCTTGTTTTATACAAAAATATTATAATAAAATATAATATTTATTTATTATCAAATAATTTAGATATAAAAGTACGAGATAAGAATAAACGTACAAATCTTGGTAATATATATTTAGATGATAAATATACTATTATAGTTATAATAGCAAAAGCAAATACTACTTCATTTAAAAAATAAAAGGGTACTAATTGTGGCATTGATTTTTTTTTTAATAATATTAAATAGCTAAGTATTAACAATAATTATTTAATTAAAAGTTTTATGAATAATATATTAGGCCTGTTACAGAGTAATGTAAACCGTCTAATATAAATGAAGGATATATTCCAAAAACAACAGTGAATAATATTAAAATAAATAGTAAAAAGAATTCTCTTTTTGTTAGATCAGCTATATTTTCTAAGAAAAATTTACTGAATGTACCTCCAAATCCTATTCTGTTAAACATATATATTGTATATGCAGCAGATAATATAATAGAAGAACTAGCGAATACACCTAATAATGGTAATCTTTCAAATACACCATAAAGAGACATAAATTCACCTACAAAGTTTAATGTTAAAGGTACTCCACAGTTACCTAAAGACAGTATAAAGAATAATACAGAGAATAATGGCATTATTTGTGCAATTCCTTTATAAAAGAAAATAGATCTAGTTCCAGATCTGTCATATAATATACCACCTGCACATATAAATAAACCACTTGAAACAAATCCGTGAGCTAAACCTAAAAGTATACTACCTTCAATACCTTGGATTGTATTACTAAATATTCCTATTAAATATACTGCTGCGTGAGACACTGAACTATAAGCAATTAATTCTTTAATATCAGTAGTTCTTAATGTACTAAAACTAGCGTATATTATTGTTACAACTCCTATTACATAAACTATGTAAGTAAAATTAATAGATGCTTTAGGTAATATAGGTAAAATTAATCTACATATACCATATAAACTAGTTTTTAAAACTATAGCAGCTAGTACTATACTTCCACCTAAAGGAGATTCAACGTGAGCTTTTAATAATCAATTGTTTAAAAAAATTGTAGGAGTTTTTACAGCAAATGATAAAAATATTCCTCCAAATAAAAATAATTGAGTTATATAATCAAAATTAGTTTTAAATAAGGCATCGAAATCTGTAGTTCCCATTATAGAAGACATAGCTAAAATACATAATAATAAGAATAATGATCCTCATAGTGTATATAAGAAAATATAGAAGCTAGCTCTAACTTTATTATTAGATCCAAATAAACCTATTAATAAAAATAAAGGAGGTAATGTACTTTCAAAAAAGATATAGAATAATAAGATATCTAATACTAAAAATATAGCTAATAATAGTGTTTCTAATAATAACATTATTATTAAATAAGATTTTATATTTTCAGTAATTGAATTTCAATTAGATAATATAGCTAAAGGCATAATTATAGTAGTTAATAATACAAAATATATTGAGATTCCATCTACTCCCAAGTAAACATCAAAGAAACTTAAATTATAGTGTTCTTGTACAAATTGAAATTGATTAGTATTAGAATCAAATAATATATACACAATTAAAGATATAATTAAATTTACAATAGAGGCTATTAAGGCGATATTTTTGTAATATGTTGTCTTTACTACGTTATGTTCATAAGAAACAGTTCCAGCAATAAGAAAAATACCTATAATAGGTACTAATAATAAAAAAGATAATAACATTCTTTCTTATTTTTATAGTATGTAAGTATACCTAAAATATTAAATTTAATTATAAAAATATACACCTATAAAAATTTTTATGGTATAAATAAATAATTGTTTATTTATTAAAGTAAACTAATATTGATAGGAAATAATATGAAATTATATAATATAGCGGGTATTAGTATTATAATTGCAAATATAACAGGTAATAATACAGTTCAACAGAATGCCATTAATTGATCAAAACGGATTCTAGGGAATGAAGCTCTAACTCAAATAAATACAAATATCATTATAGAACTTTTTATTCCTAAATTTAAACCATACAATAAACCTTCTAATATAGGACTATTAATAATACTATCAATTAAAATGTTTGTACCATATATGTGTATAAATATATTAATTAAAGAACTACCTATAATTAAGTATCCACCTATAAATAATATACTTGTTAATATACACATTAAAACAATACTACCATATTCAGCTAAAAAGAAAAACACAAATACAACAGCAGCGTGTTCTGTCATAAATCCACTTACAAGCTCTGATTCAGCTTCTGCTAAATCAAATGGAGCTCTATTTGTTTCAGCTACAGAACCTATAAAGAATATAATAAATATTGGTAACAAAGGTAATATAAATCAAACTGCTCTCTGAGATTCCATATTAACAGTTAAATTTAAACTACCTGTTAAAAATATAACTAATAATATAGCAGAACTTAAAACTAATTCATAACTAATCAATTGAGCAGTACTTCTTAAAGAACCTAAGAAAGCATATTTACTATTGGCACTTCAACCTGCTAATAATATACCATATGTAGCTAAAGATGATACTGCTAATAAGTATAATATACCTAGATTAAAGTCGCTAATGGCTAATCCAGGTCCATATGGTATAACACCATATCCTAATAAAGAGAAAACTAAAGTTATTACAGGACCTAAGAAAAATAATATAATGTTAGCTTGAGTTGGAGCTACATATTCTTTTAAAAGAAGTTTTAAGGCATCAGCAAAAGCTTGTAATAATCCGTAGTAACCTACAGCATTAGGACCTAATCTTCTTTGCATACTAGCCATTGTTTTTCTTTCAGCCACTGTTACATATGCTACAGCTAGTAGTGCAGGAACAAGTACTAAAACAACTTCTATAATAGATATTAAAGTAGGAAAATATAACATTTACAATAAAAATTTTATTTATTTTATAATAGTGCTAATAATATACTATATTATAGCGAATATAAGATAATTTATATTATTATTTTAGATTCGAACTAAATTAAAAATAATTTGCTTTACCATTAAGCTAATAATAATATTATTATATATTAAACAATAATAACAATTATATTATTATAATATAATTAAAAATCTCTAACATTAGATTGTAAAGGTAAACTTACAAATGCGTGAGGTTTAGGTGGGCTAGTTAAAGCTCATTCTAAGCTAGGATAATTTCTATTTAATAATGCTTGTAAAGCATCAGTAAAGTATTGTGGCATTAATCAAGGGAATCTTCCTACAGGGCTATTATCTATTAATTGTTTGTAAACAATGTATAAGAATAAACCAGAAGCTACCACACTAACAATAGATCCAAAACTACTTATTAAATTTCATCCAGCAAAAGCATCAGGGTAATCACTTATTCTACGTGGCATTCCTTGTAACCCTAAGAAATGTTGAGGGAAGAATGTTAAATTAACTCCTATAAATAATATTCAGAAGTGTACTTTTGATAATAACATATTATAACTTAAACCTAATATTTTAGGAACTCAGAAGTATCATCCACTAAATAATGCAAAAACAGCACCCATACTTAAAACATAGTGGAAGTGGGCAACTACATAGTATGTATCATGGAATGCTGTATCAAGTGCAGCATTAGCTAAAAGAACTCCACTTAATCCCCCTATTGTGAACATAAATACAAATCCTAAAGCAAATAACATAGAAGAAGTTAATTTAATAGAACCTCCGTAACATGTTGCTAATCATGAGAATATTTTAATACCTGTAGGTACAGCAATAATTAATGTAGCAGCTGTAAAATAAGCTCTTGTATCAACATCTAATCCTACAGTATACATGTGATGACTTCAAACTATGAACCCTAATATACCAATAGACATCATAGCATAAACCATACCTATGTATCCGAATACAGATTTATTAGAATTTGCAGAAATTGTTGTACTAATAATACCAAAACCTGGTATTATTAAAATATAAACTTCAGGGTGACCAAAAAATCAGAATAAGTGTTGGAATAAAATAGGGTCTCCACCACCTGCTGTTTCAAAGAAAGATGTATTAAAATTTCTATCTGTTAAAACCATAGTTATACCTCCAGCTAAAACAGGTAAAGATAATAATAATAAAACAGCTGTAATTACAACAGCTCATCCAAATAAAGATAATTTGTGTAATCTTATACCTGGAGTTCTCATATTAACTACAGTAGTTATAAAATTAATAGCACCTAATAAACTACTTACTCCTGTTAAATGAATTGTAAATATAGCTAAATCAACACTAGGTCCACTATGACTTTGTATTCCAGATAATGGAGGGTAAATAGTTCAACCTGTACCTGCTCCACCTTCTATACAAGCTGAGAACACTAATAATAATAAGCTAGGTGGTAATAATCAGAAACTTATATTATTTAATCTAGGGAATGCCATATCAGGACCCCCTACTAATAAAGGTAATAAGAAATTACCAAAACCTCCTATTAAAGCTGGCATAACCATAAAGAAAATCATTAAAATGGCATGAGCTGTTATTATACTGTTATATAATTGATTGTCCGCTATATATTGAACACCTGGTCCACTAAGTTCCATTCTTATTAATACAGAAAATGCTGTACCTAATAATCCTGAAAATAATGCAAATATTAAGTAAAGAGTCCCAATATCTTTAGCATTAGTAGATAAAAATCATCTCTCTATAGGCATAGATATAGATGATTTTAATCCATAACTTTTACTTTGTAAGTCAAGATTGTTGTGTTTCTGGTTGAAACTTATGATAGTAATATAAACTAAGTAACTAAATAGTATTAAATTATGTAATAACAAATTGATTTAAAAAAGAATTCTCATTTTAGATTCGAACTAAAATCTGGGCATTAGAAGTACCTTGCTTTGCCATTAAGCTAATAAGAAAATTTTATTTAATATTTTTAAAATTATAAAAATATCTATCATAAATTTTGTTACAAAATTTAGCTAAAAAAAAGATTATGGAGGAATCGAACCTCGTCCTTAAGATTTGCAATCCAAGTGTAAACCATTTACTTCATAATCTTTTTATAAAATATATTTTATAAAAATTACTTTAGATTAACTGACACATTAATCAAGTTAAATATAACTTATTAATACCTATAATATGTTAATATTGTAATATAATATCCTCGTATAAGTTTTCTTTTTATATATAAAAATATTTATATAATCGCTAGGTATTTTTATAATATTTTAAACACTAAACTATTTAAATTTATATTATTACTAAAGTTATTAGAAATTATTTTTTTTCTGTTGAATAAGCAATATCTGTTAAACTGTTTTCTAAAACACTAGCAGCAGGAAGTAATACTAAGAAATATGCAAAGTAAATTATTGAAGCTATTTGTCCCATTAAAATAAAAGGATCTTCTACATGAACTGCACCTAAACGAGCTAATAATATGAAAACTACACCAAATAAGTAATAAGTAAACTTACTTATAGGTCTAAATTGGAAACCTCTAGATCTACCTAAATCTGTTATAGGTAAAATAAGTAATACCACTAAAGCTCCAAACATTGTAATAACTCCTAATAATTTATTAGGTATAGATCTTAATATAGCATAAAAAGGAAGAAGATATCATTCTGGAACAATAGCAGCAGGTGTTTGCATTGGATTTGCCATTATATAGTTATCACTATCTCCTAATGCATTAGGCATGAAGAAAACAAAGAAACTTAAAACAAATATAAATATAAATATAGTAATTAAATCTTTAAATAAAAAATAAGGAGCAAATGGAACTCTGTCATAAGTACCTGCAATTCCTAAAGGATTACTTGACCCAGCTGTATCGTGAAGTGCTATTAAATGCATTAATACTAAAGCAGCTAATATAAAAGGTAATAAATAGTGTAATGCAAAGAATCTATTTAAAGTAGCATTATTAACTGAAAATCCTCCTCAAATAAATTCTACTACATCTTGTCCTATTCAAGGTATAGCACTAATAAGGTTAGTAATAACTGTTGCACCTCATAATGACATTTGACCATATGGAAGAACATAACCTAAGAATCCTGTACCTATCATAGCTATAAGAATAATAACACCTATAGCTCAAGTTAATATTCTTGGTGATTTATAAGATCCATAGTACATAGCTCTAGCTATATGTAAATACACTAAAAAGAAAAATGCTGAAGCTGTATTACTGTGTAAATAACGAACTAATCATCCATTATTAACATCTCTCATAATGTGTTCTACAGAATTAAAAGCTTCTAATATACTTGGACTATAATGCATGGCTAATGTTACACCTGTTATAATTTGTATAACTAAACAAACTGCTAATAATGAACCGAAATTTCATAAATAACTTATATTACTTGGTTGTGAAGCGTCTATAAGATATGAATTAACTAATTTTAATATAGTATTATTTTTTACTACTCTCATTTTTTATATATTTATTGTATTTTTTTTT